>JAGFNQ010000847.1:470120-575163 GCA_024364735.1 Boesenbergia rotunda
CCATTCCATTACATTTTAGTTCTCCGCCATTTTTTCTACTTTTTGCGACCACTGACTGGAGCATCGGAGTGCACACACTAAGGACCCTTCTGGACTTGTCACTAACGGCACTTTCTCTTGAGTGCTTCCTTTTTCAGAATTCAACGACGATGGCGCCAGTCCAACACAAGTCAACACTTACGTTACTCCGTATCATACTTCACCGCTCATGGACAGGATCAAATCTAATATCTGTATTTGCTTCTCTTTGGCATCATAAACATATAATACTTATCAATGCTAAGAACAGCAAAATTGTTCCATGCACTTATTTGACAAGCATTCAAGCAGTGTCATAAATTGAAAGAGAAGCATTAGGGGGAGCATGCAGCATCCGCTATATATTAACCCACAGGATTCCAGTTTCAGAACACCTACTGCATGCCTCAGTACCGTTCGACTCCTAGCCAGCTAGCCTGAGTACTGCTTGTTGGCGATCTCTGTAAACAGTTTCCTCCTCCTCTTCTGGCTCTTGTCTGCCTTTCCTGCTCTAAATCAGGCCCAATACGAACGCACGCACGTTGTGGTCCAGGTTCAATTTCCCTCACACACAAGTCACGACACGTCGTTTGGATCTTCCTTGCTAGCTAGCTGTTTAATGAATAAGCTCAGCGATCGCACGTACGTAATGCAATTGTGAGGATGTGGTCCTTAATTATAAATCATGTCTGCCGAGCACGAAATGTTGCTAGCTAGTTAGCTAGTGGTCCAGCCGTTGATAAATGAAGCACCGTCAAGGACCACTGGAACAATACTGTTGGTGCTAAGACGCCCTACGCCGGTGGCTATCAATATCACTTTCATCACTCCGAAGGCAAAAGCCTACGAGGGTTGGTTAACTCGTAGCCAGCCATGATTCGTGAATTAAGGAGTGAGTCGGCCGGCCGGGACTAATGGGAACTGCTTGTATGAATTATTTAGATAGAACACCGAATTGCATCAAGTGCTACGTACTGGCATGAATTGACATCTTGTTAATTAATTACCTTCTCGAAGAAATACCACCGAGAGACTATCAATTCTCACTCGATTTATTATTTTTTAAAATTTATATTTTATGTTTTGTTAAAGACGATGAGTGCCCCCCACCGCGGATGCCTGCCTTAATTCATGCAGCCCCAGTCCGCTACGGCAGAGGCCTGTGATGGCCACGTAGTGAGTCCGTTGGGTGGGTGGGGCAGTTGTCTACGGCGCGGATCACACGAATCGCGTCGGCCGGTCGCCTACGTAGTCATTGTGGGTAGTACGACGCCACTTTCGCGGACGGTAATTGGACAGTCGGTGTTCACACGCGGCCGCCGTCCGAATTAAGACCAGCCGCCAATACCATCTCCCGTTATATGTCTAACTACTGTTGGCGGGAAGCTGTTGCAGGGAAATAACGTGACGATGTGCGATGTCAGCGACTCTGCGCTCACAGTGCCGCAGCATCACAGGCCGGAGGCCGGAGATCGGAGCGGATCCAAGTTATTCGGCGCGGAAGCGGCCGATGCCGACGGATGGCGGATCTAAGAGGATTATCCAATACACCGTGTCGAATTGAATTAATATACTTTTCTTACGGATCCAACGGGGACGCCGTTAGTTTCGTCACGCGCCGAAGAGACAGAGACGGCCTCATCCGTTAACTGTCGTCCGTCAGTGCTACGGAACGGGAGATAAAGCCGGGCCGTCCTTCTCTTGACTCTAGGGGCACCACGCCTCATGCCACGTAACGTCACGTCCGTCCCCCTCGACGGCTATCGAAGAAATTATACGTCTTGACCTAAAACGTCACCCGTCAAAATCCCCCGTGTATCTCGGATAGCATGGTGAGAAATTGGGTTTGAAAACGCCGGATCAACTATTTGAGAGCGGTGGGCATAGTACAGTCAAATAACTGGTTGACTGGCTACGCCGATAATCACAAGTCCTGCTGATCACCGTCCAAATCTAGCTGTGATTTTATAAATAAATGCCGTCGCCCCCTTGTTCGCTTAACCCACAGAGAGGAATGCGCTATCGCGCTTAAAAGCTGGGTAATCGAAGAGGAGCGAGGGCCATATCCGCCTTACCCATGGTCGTGGCGCCGGTGGTTGGCAGCGGAGGGAGGATTGACGTTGCCGGTGGGGAACAGAAAGAGATGCATTTTCGAGGAGTGAGGAAGCGGCCGTGGGGGAGGTATGCGGCAGAGATACGTGATCCCGGGAAGAAGAGTCGGGTTTGGCTGGGAACCTTCGACACGGCAGAGGAGGCCGCGCGGGCGTACGACGCCGCAGCCCGCCGGTTCCGCGGATCGAAGGCCAAGACTAACTTTCCGTGCCCTGACCCCTACCTGAACCTGGGCGTCGTCGTCGTGGGCTCAGCTGCCACCAGCGCCGGCAGCCCCAGCAGCACAGTGGAATCGAACAGCCGCGAGGCTACGGCAGCGGCGGAGGCGGCTGTGCCGCCGATGGCGATCCCGCTCCCGCCGTCTCTCGACCTCAATCATCTCCAACGCGGCCGCTACGCCGGGCAGTTCCCCTTTCCCTCTTATCCAGTCGCTCAGGCCATGCCAACGCTTCGCCCGTGTTCGCTCATCGATTCTATAGTCAGATCAGAGAAATCCATCGCTGCGATGAATCGCCACCATATTACCACCTGCCCTCCTCTGTTCGTCGCCGGTATACCGAAAAGAATGCCCAGCGCCGTCCAAAGCGACTCTGATTCCTCCTCGGTCATCGATCTCCGGTCCAACCCCCTTCCTTCCCAACTGCACAAAAAATCCCACAATTTCGACCTCAACCTCCTTCCTCAACGGGAGATCGACTGATGTCACTGCCATTCGATCGTCTCGTTCGATGCCTTGGCTGTAACAATTATGTAACGCACCTTGCTACGTTCAAGGAGCTGCCTACTTCTCCGGTGTTTTTTTACAGCTTGTACGAGTCTCTTTCGTAACCTCTCATTTCGCTACCAGAAGCGAAAGCAGTAAACAGGAGAGGGTTTTTGTATATCAGAACTTTTTTTTTCCTCTCTTCTTTGTTCTCCGTTGCCGCTAGATCGATAAAGAAGAAGAGTTTTATCTAATTTCTCCGGCTTCCGTCCTCGGCGACATCTTTTCCTTTATCCAAACGAAAACTATTTTTCTGTTAAATTTATCAATTTAGAAGCGTGGGGTGGGTGCGGCTGCCGCCGGCAGGTACTTTGTCCCTTTCCTGCGCACCACTCTCTCACTCCAATCCATTACGCCTCCACTTTTCTTTAATTATTTTAAAAACTAAATATTCGTACTCCAAACTGTGTCGTGGACGGCTTTTTCGCTGTCCCGCTTGCAGCGACGCCCTCGTTTGACGCCGAACGTGATTCCCGGCGTCGAGGTGACCGTTCCTCCCCCTCTGTTAACACTTAACCCGGATAAATCTACATCTGGCGCGAGGTAATGAAGGCGGGTAGCCGGGGATGGGCCGCGAAAGGAAAAGTTTAGCACGCTGTAAGCTTGTGGGCGACGCTTGGCCCCTATATCCGTGTGTCGCAGCCGTCGCCGTCCCTGTGGGCCACAAAGGCGTCCGCACCACCAAACCTCGCCGTTCCCCGCATAGTGGCAGACGTTTCGTACGGCTGGTGGGCGACTGCCCGACACCGGTGGCCCTGCGGCGTATTGGCGCGGATAAAGCTTGATTGACCCGTTCCGCACAGAATCCAGCTCGATCTGAACCGGTAATTTAATAAATCGATTTGTAAAATTTCCGGTCCGAGAGGTCCAGCGATCCCACGAGTGAATCACGTGCTCATAGCTTTGCGCCCAGCGGACTGGCGAATAAGGTGATGGGCAAGTAAAATGACGGGACGAAGTTGAAGAAAAGAAAATATTTATTGTCCATTTAATAAAGGTTTAAGCAGCTCTTTAATTCCGGTATAAATTATAATTTATTGAATTGATTTTATATTAAATGGAGCTCGCATAAGTAAGCGGGTGGGAAGGCGTTGGGTCAAAGAACTGATTGGACCGATGTCGGCAGAAATGGGGCGGGGAAGGTATGAAGGTGGTTACCGCTGGGGTCACGCGCAACACACCTCGCGCGGCGTTGCTGGCGTCGGAACATAATAAATGGAGGGCAGTTTGTCGGCTTGTTATAGGCAGCCCCCACGCGGATGCGCACGGGCCAATCTGTGCGCAGGATTTCTTTTGTATTGTTATTGGCCGCCTCGGTCGCACCGCTATGCGGATTCTGGGGCCTTGTCTCTCTATCCGTGTGTACGGGGCGCGGAGTCGGACATCAAGGTCTACGAGTACGTCCGCATAATGCTGCAAAATCGACGATCCACTTCTGTTTGAGTATTGGTGGTGGCCCACAGGGCATGATGCACGACGGACCTCAATTGAGGCTGGATCCTCTATTTCATAAAGAATCTCTGTTTCTTTTCTGTCTTATCTGTCTCATTCGTTGATGTCAACAAGTCATTCGATCGTCGATCGAGTAATATCAATATTCTTCGATCGTTATCTCGAATAAAATTATATCCTAGGGATACAATGAACCCGTCAGATATTGTCACAATTACGATCTCGTCGTATTCATCGTCGAATCTGACAAGATTGTAATATGACGATTCCGACTGATTCATTGTTATCCTAGGATATCGTTTGATTCGGAAAGACGATCAAAAATTATCAATAGTATTTGATCATCGATCGGACGATTCACCGGTGACAGATGAAATATAATTTTCTAGGACAGAGGATACCGTCTGACCTCAATTGGGGTCCGCCAGATCATGGTTGTGTTACGTTTCATCATGCAATTAATTTTTTTTCGATTTTTAAAACAAAAAAAATCGTCTTTTCAATTGTCAGATTCATTACACAGTTTGGGCATTAGAATCAGGGACTTGAACGTGGACAGAGTTACTCTACGTTAGGCAAGTAGACTTTCTTGTTCTTGCGTTTACTCTTCTCCCTCTCACTCTTTGCCACCAACAATAAGCTTTCTTACTCCTCTTCCTATCCTACGTCTTTATTGTCCACGCGACTATTTAGTATTTTTTTAAAAAATATATATATAATCTTCTAGCATTTTTAATTAAAATTACACAAGTTATTTTAGTCAAATATGCTATATAATAATTTTTAACATATTTAGATATTTTAGAAGCACAAGTGAACACCAATAACTTACTAAAGGCTAAAAAAGTCTTCTATTTACTTAGAATTCTAATGGATCTGATCTTTTTTATAACCGAATTTGGAGGCTTTCCACAGTTGATGGAGGACAGGATAAGATTCTCCAAAGGATATATACATCACACAGCTTCGCTATGTAAAGGATAGATACATCAACAATCATAATTGAATAATTGATCCGGTCGGATAGATAATCCGGTCGGATAGAGGCGTCCGATCGCATAGGGAGTTGAATCAACTGGATATGTCACGCCCCGAGGAGCCGCCTATCCGACACCGACCGGACTGCCACTCCCTCGACCGACGGACAATTTGGAAACCAAGCATCTACGACCACCTCAGTCGGCTGTACCACAACCTATAGGGCTGGAACAGCCGTCTGAAATACACGAAAACGAAACGACGATAAAAGCTGCGTATCGGTACGACTTACGACAAATGCAAAACACAAGGCCTCCATGGCTCACAAAAGTACAACTATATCGTTGTATAAAAGGACACGACCAAACACGAATACAGCAGCGGAAAAGTAAAGTAAAAGAACAGAGAATGGGTACCAACAAATACCACTACAAAGTAAAGGAAACATCCCGGAGTCATCTCGAAGAAATACGCGAACTGGGACAGGCTGTCGGGCACTCCAGACAATCATCCTGAAATAAAAACAGGGAGCTAACGGGGTGAGTCACAGTACTCAGCGGATATCTCATCAGATATACAAGATAGTCTAAGCTAGCAATAGTGTAACAGGCTATCAAAATAAACACAGGTACGAGCAGGGGTAAGTACAACTGAAACAGAAATAGCAAATACCATACCAATGTGGCTGAGTCGCCGAAACCAGACATAAGGGTCTCCTGTATGTGCATGTCAATCATATGCAACATCCAAGTATAACAAGCACGAGCAAATGCAAAATATACGTATGCACATGGTGCGATGACATGGTCACCTCTGTCGCCGGTCAGACATCGTCACCTATGTACGGGAGGAAGCTGAACGGAGGCCACCCTCCGGCGTAGAGCTGTGACTGCCGTCCGTACTCTGCCATCACTGCTCCTGAGCGACCGAGTAGACGGTATGCTGTCGGCGTAACACCCCTACCCCATGACCTATCCGGGGGATATCTCTACCTGAATGTTTCCTCACTGTCGGAGTAACATCCCTACCCCAGGCCCTCTATGAGGGATATCTCTACCTGAGTGTTAACACCTACCCCATGTATATAAATGGGGGAGAGACCTCTCTCTCTCATCTCCTGGTATATGGACTACTCAAGGAGGGACCTCTGCCTGCCACCACGCTCCGATTCACTAACCCATGAGTGCATGAGCTGAGCAGCACAGAGCACACTACCCATACTCCGTCAACCACTAACCCATGAGTGGTCGTATGGATAGGTCAGTATGGCTGTCAACCTGACTCACCCATAAGGGGGCCCCTGATCGACAGTGATGCACAGTGCACGATGATGCATGACTCTGGTCAAACAGCATCCACTATCTAGTCCACCTATATCAACATGATATGCAAGGATCATAGATAATGCACCATAGCCTAGGTCCTAAAGGTATAGGTATCATATGCCAGGTATATCATAAACAGTATCAGTCAAGGTAGAGCAGGTATAAAATACTACATTACCCTACCGCTAAACATAGCATATCAAGCATATCAACTATGACCAATCTAAAAGATAAGTCAGAGGTACCCGCTTCCAATGTAATAGATAATAAGCGAAGAGAAACCCCCGTCTGAAATAATATCCGTCGCAAGTGGAGTCCAAATAGTCAAATCAGTGTCCTGTACCATGAACATAAATTTAGCTATTTACAATAGTACCAATAGCTAAATTAATACTAAACAATATTAGGATCTAACCCTAACTATCACATGTAACCCAAAACAGAACAACCCTAAACCAGACCAACCCCTCACGGCAACCTACCAAATCAGCACCAATCCACCAAAATCGAATTCAAAAGTCCAACAGGTCAAGCACAAATCATTCCACTCTAATCATCAGCAACCCTAATCAAAGAACTACACTCCCAGAGGACTACGGTTACAGTCAACAGATCGAAATAAGAAAACACCAACAGAGGAATGACACGAACAACCCAAGTCAACACAGAGCACCATGAACAGTTCACGACAGTGATCAGAAATCAAAACACAAGCTTACGGTAGCAATCCGTAAAACCAAATCAAAACTCATGATACAGTCCTCACAACTATGCAAATCCACCTAATCAGAACAATCCAACTACATGGCAAGGAAAACTGATCAGAACCACTTAATCTAAGATCTCAGTATCATCCTTAACAGAGTAAAAACAACATCCAAAATTAGAGACCAAGATTGATCAATAATTGACCAAGAACAGTATAGCGAATTCCACCTACGAATCAAGCAATTCAACACACAATTACAAGGATTCCATCACAAAGCACTCAAATCGATCTTCACAGAACACTTAACAGAGCCAAGATCACAATACCCAACTCAACCCATTGACCTCATCCAATCGAAGCAGCAGATCCCTAAACCAATACAACAACGAAACCCTAGTTTATGCTGAGAAACAACTCACAGCAGTTCCAAATCAAAATCGAAGTAAAACCACAAGGTAGCAACCTCAAGAACAAAACCAACAAAACATCCAAGCTAACTCATCCTTACCTGGTCGGATTCAACGACGAGGTGCTCAGTCGGCGACGCCAATCCCCTTCACCTCTTCCAAACTTCAAATCGAGTAGATCTGGATCTGTCAGAAGAAGTCAACCGCGATCTGCTCTAGACCCGAGCTACCTTCTTCCCCAAGGTCCTAGATCAGCCCCTCTGCGAACCCTAGATCAAGAACGCGACAAGATCACCGAGAAATTAGGGAAGAGGATTACAGAGATCGGGAAAAACCCTCACCTGAACTCAATCCCTTTGAAGACCTCCGGCGGAGAGATCCGAGCGATCGCCGGCGCCCGTTGGAACGATTGGCGGCAGTGGATCGAAGACGGGGAAGAAGGAAGAAGAAGAACCGGAAGAGGGAGCTCGGCTGGCTTCGAGATCTGCCGATTGGAGAACGAAAGGAAAGGAAAGTAAATAAAAGGGCTGTCCTTTTATGATTAGCCCCCTCCAAGTTTAGCCAATCCCATAAGAGTCCCTAAGTTTAGGTGGCTTTGCTCTTAAGCCCTCAAATATTTTCCAAATGTTAACAGGATAAGTCCGATCGAGGTTATAGCAGGCTGGACGAAGCAATAGGGCTCTGTGCTAGTGAGTGTGGGACGGTCGGTCATACTCACAAGTCAACTGGACAGGCAGGAGCTTAAGCCCGGCTCATCCCACCCCCCCCCTAGAGGCCGACTTCCATTCAGGAATTTGAGTCCCGGTCGGGAGTACCCGGTCAAACAACCTGGAGGTCACGCAATTAAGAACCCTAGGTCATGCAATTAAGAACCCCGATCCTAAGATATTGACCTTCAGTCGGGCATCCGGGCGCCGAGCGGGAATGCTTGATCGGGAGTACCCGGTCGGACGACCCGGAAGATATGCCCATGGAACTCCCCCTACCTCGAGGCGCCGACCCTCGATCAAGTATTCGGGCGCTAGGCGGACATGCCCGGTCGGCCATACTCGGCCGGATAACCTGGTAGGCAGGAATTTAAAATAACTAACCCCGTTCTGAGAAGCGACTCGTGGCCTAGTGACCGGCTGTTCGGTCGGGCGGACCCAGTCGCCCGATCGGACTGTCAGGCGCTAAGAACGGTCGGACCCACTCACAAGTGGCCTGTCCCATTCAAGAGTAACTGATTGTCAGGTGATTGAGCCCTTCGGGATGACCCCTTACGGTCGGTCGGCTAAGGCCGGGCAGATTTACGGAATTGCATTATATAGCGAGTAAAGGTAATTCTACGATCAAAACCGTTTAATGCCGATTAGACTCTGCCAGATACAAAATGATACACAAAATCCTCTCAATATGAAGTAGAGACATTTGTCATAATCATGCATTCTCAAGACGCCAAGCATTAATGCTGACAGTAAGACGACAGCAAGGACAAACGAATGACCTTTTGGTGGCCACGCCAAACCCACAGGAGAAATAAAGCTGTCACAAGATTGTCTGTTAGAAGATTGAGCTTTTATTAAGAAAAGATGACCAAGATAAGACAGGGGGTCATCCCCTATATAAGGTTCACCCAAGGCTCCGAAAAGGGGGATTGACTTCTCATTGTTTCACAGCCTTTTTGCTACTCCACTGTTTTTGTCTCCAAACCGTCTGTTCCTCCTGCTAGCCTTTGGTCCAACCCTAAGTACCCTTGCGACTCGTCCATTTTGCTGTGTCATCTGAGCGAGACCCTTCTTCGCTTGTCGACAAGATCAATAATATTGGCTTGTAGAATTAAAATCACTCCATACTGTGGATAGCATCTATGAAGTTTAAGAAAAAAAAATATGTGAATACCATATGGTAAATGATACCGTTTGAAATCTGTGAGATCTGAAATGCAGATAAACTAACTTTAGAGTTGACGAGAAGAAAACCACTAAGTAGTAGCACCTACAAACTCGCAAGGATGAGCGGAAAGCGAGCGTTAGCAAGAAGGCCAGAGGCATCCCGACGCAGCCACTCCAACACTCAAGTCAGTGAAGTAAAAGGAAGGAGGAAGATGGATAGTGGAGAAAATGAATACGAGTTACGTGTGTAGTAAAAGCATACATGTGCTCCTAAGGATGGGTCCATTTTATAATACCTCTTCAACTTCTCCCCTCGTAATCTTTTTCATTAATCAAATATTTTAACATGATCAAGAAAATATCAAATCATTATATTTTCGTTGTATTGAGCAGTCCTATCGCTCCCACCTTCTATGCGTATAATGATACTGTCACCCCAGACAATTTACATCTCCACATGTAGCATTTGATGCGGTTAGGCCTGTAAACCTCAGAGCCTATTGGGCTTTTAAAACCTATCTTTGTCTAAGAAATCTTAATAGGGACCCAATGGCTAGATGTAAAAATCAGACATTGGGTTTGAGACAAGCTGGTTAGATGGCGTACTTGTTCATCTATAAGGATTGGATGGGAATTGTACCTCTAGAGTTGAAAAAATCCTGTCAAAATGTAATTAAATGAGTCGGTCACTAAGAAAATTGGGGAAACATGACCTTGACCTTTGCCCGGGGGGAGGGGGGTGACCAACTGGAAGAACACTTCTGAGCTGATTGAGGGTGTCGTCTCTGGTAATAAAAAAATGATCGACAGAGTGTCATTGAGTTGGCGGAGTGGACTTTTTAATTAGAGGAAATATTACCCTTGGAGTGTATTTGAAACTGATCTACTAACATGATTGCGATCCACTAAAGAAGGTGACACCAAGACGTTGAGATCACAAGGGTCTGATCGGTAACAGATCCATTAGTTTTGAAGGAACTTTAGTGCAGTGAGCCCGGATCTTTGAGTCTTTATGAGATTCAATCAACTGTGTATGATCATAGCCGTATTGACCAAATCAGGCTTTGACCACCTTGTCAACATGATGGTAGACCATTTGTCCCTACGAAGAGGCTTACGGTACTCTCCACATCCATAACCGAAAAAAAAGAACTTTATACAAGCTGATCTCGGCCTAGCTCACGTATAGTTCAGTCGGCTCGCCTGGCTGTTAGTAGGAGCCCTAGAGCCAATTATGTGATGATTGACTAGGGATATTTCGTATCATATTCTATCATTAATAAAAGCATGTTTGTTTATTATACTTACTTTGTATTTGTGTCAAATAACTAAGTATAATAATGTCCTTGTGTAGTAGGTTCTTATCTGCATCATATCGATTGGTTGAATCGATAGTGAGATGATGTAGAAAACACTACACTAAATTATTCCTAGTCGAGCATTAATATTCAAGGATAATATTAATGCATGGAGACTAGCATGTAGGTCAACTGATGACTTGAGCTCATAAGTCATGGATATGTGATATCAAGTTGACACATGGGTATACATTGGAGAATGTGTACTGAATTGACCCGCCATGAGAAAGTTTCATAGATTGTCATATGAGTGTCATAAACTTTCTCATATGACTATTAGTATGAATAGTCCTTCTGTTAGGATCTTTGCCCTAGCTAGAGGGGGGGTGAATAGCGGTTCTTTGATTCTTTCAACCTACGTTGTTAGTTGCGCAACGGAAATACAAATAAAAACAAACTAACAATGCTAACCAACCAGATTTACGTGGTTCGGAGATGAAACTCCTACTCCACGACAGTCCGTGAGGTGGACGATCCCTTGATCCTTCGGCGGATCGCTCCCCGGATGCTCTCCGGCTATCTCGTGTAGCTCCTTGTGGGTGGAGAAACCTCTCCACAATCCTCTACAAGCACATGAGCACACAAGGCTACTATCAAGCTTTTTCCAAGCAAGATTCGCCAAAAAACCCCAGCCCGATCGAGTCCCCCTTTAAATAGACTCGGGCTGGAAATCACGCCACCTGTCGACTGCCCCCAGGGCAGTCGACTGGTGCCAGCCAAATTCGACCGTTGACACTCCAACGTTCGAATTTGCCAGCTTACCAGCCACCTACCAGTCGACTGGTACAGGACTAGTCGACTGGAGCCAGTCGACTGGAACCAATTCCAGTCGACTGGCAGTCGACTGGTCGACCCTCCTTGGGTCGACCCGATTCTCTGTGTGTTCCCGCAGTCGACTGCCTTCGGGCCAGTCGACTGCCCTGCCTACCAGCCTAGGATTTTGCATCCCCGAGTACATTCCACTCAGCACTCGACCCCTAGGACTTCCCGAGTACATTCACACAGCACTCGTACCCTCATGACTCGACTGACTCCTCCTCCGCAGCCTCGACTGTTGCCTTCGCGCCCTCTTCATCTTCGGCCTTCGTCCCTCGGATGCGCACGCAAGCCTCCAGCTTGCCTCCATGCCACCCTTCACGTACGCCTCGAAGTCCGCGCCCATCAGCTCATCGTACCTGCACTCCATGGTCCCTCAGATGCGCACACCAACCTCCAGCTGGCCTCCATGCCATCCTTCACAGTACTGAGGCCGTCCAGTCAAGTCCATATGTGTACCTGTACAATCCTGTACACTCAACATACACATATCAAATACACAGGGTAAACCTAACTTAAATCTTTGCCCAAACATCAAAACTCATGGTCACTCCGGACCATCCTAGGGCCGATTGCTCCAACAATCTCCCCCTTTTTGATGTTTGGCAATTCGTTTAAGTTAGGGAAAGCAAGATAGCAGTAATAGCAAATACCATGCTAAAATAAATGCATATGCAATGCAAAAATGGATCCTATCCTAAGGCATCCTACACCTAACCCTCCAAGTTAGGAATTTTACACCTAGCCCTCCAAGTTAGGAATTTTACACCTAGCCCTCCAAGCTAGGATTTTTACCACCAAACCCTTCAAGTTAGGATTTTCTACCAAACCGGGCTTTTTAAAGCTTCTCCCAAGCTCTCCCTTACACTGGACTTACAAAGGCTTTTTAAGAACCTCTACAAGGTTCTCCTTACGCCAAGAAGGGAGCAACCATGCTCCCCCTCAAACTTAGCTCCCCCTAAACCTAGGGTTTCTAGCAAAGGTATTGGTTTCCCACTTAAACACAATATTTCTCCCCCTTTGCCATACATAAAAAAGAACCCAATAATGACCCAATTATTGGTTCTTAACATTCCCAATGATCCTACGCACAGTGTACTAGACCCCCATACACTTGTTCCTCGTCATTTGGGCCCAAACCAGCTGCTGATACCCAAAACAGCCTCTTACCAGTCGACTGCCCCCAAGGCAGTCGCCTGATACTCTGATAATCAGTTTTCTGGCCGAATTTCAGAAACGCACCAGAAATTCCACAAATTTCCAAAAATTTCCAAACTTCGTGGACAACTTTGTGGAACCTATACCTACTTGGGAAAAATACATCTACCCATGTATCTATCACCATTCCCAAGTTTGACACAAAACCCAAAATTTTCAAAATGAAAATCAAGGCAACTAGGAGGCAACCTCCCCCTTTTACCCATGCCTTCTCCCCATTTTCATTTTTCCCAGGTCAAGTTCTACCCAACTTAACCTCCTAGCACCAAGTTAGGTTCTTCCCAACCTAGCACCCGAGTTCTTTTCCCTTTGAACACTATTAAAGGCTTGCTCCCCAAGCACCCTTATCCCTAATGTCAATAAGAACTCAACTAAAGTCTAAAACTCTAAAATTTGCAAGTACACTTGCTAGGATATATCCTTTCCTAGAAAAATATGATATCATGGAAATATCAAGTGTGCTTGACTTTTGGTACACATCTAAGTTTTCTAACTATGGACACTTTGTATCAACATTGAAATTCATCCATAATTCCATGTGTTTTTCAAGGCTAATCATCATAATTTGACACATGAAATTGTCCTCAATTCATTTGGACATCATATTTTATCATCCAATAGTCATTTTCTTATTTCAGCCTATATACCAGTCGACTGCCCATGGGGCAGTCGACTGCCAAACCTCACAGAATGTTTTCGGGGCGAATTCACTTCGGACCAGTCGACTGCCCCCAGGTCAGTCGACTGGTACCAGTCGACTGCCCCCAGGGCAGTCGCCTGATACCTGATTTTCAGGTTTTCATGCTGAAATTCAGAAATGCCCTAAAAATTCTACAAATCTCCAAAAATTATGAAATTTCGTGGGGAGATTTGTGAAGCCAATATCTACTTGGGAAAAATATGTTTCCAAATAAATGTACTCTGGATCCCAAGATTGGCACGAAACTCCACTTCTCCTAAAGTGTATCATTAAAACCTTAGCTCAAAGTTCTAATTTCGACCTCATCTTAATGCTTCTTCCCATACTCATTCATAATCCATTAGTAGCATCAAGTTACATGGTATTTTCACATTAAACCCAATTTCTTTCAATTATAATACCATTTCCACTCCTTTTTTTTTTCTTACATCCCCCTTTTAGTGTGCCAAAACTTAAAATTAAGACTTACCCAAGTCTCTCAATTTTATTTGGCACATTTCATCCAATTCCTTGGGAGACAAACTTTTGAGATCCATTTACCATGGACCCCAAAGGCTCCTAGAGCTCCCCCTTGAGCTCTGAGCCCTAGCCACCTCCCTAGGTGACTCAACATATGCTAAACCACACCGGTGAACCTCCGATGACTCTTGGCCCACAAAGTGAACCTTCTTAACTTTGGACATCTTGTCCTTGGTTAAGTCACCCTTTCTACCCTTGAATTGCATTCCTTTGCCATCCTTGGACTTACCCTCCTTACTAGGATTGTATGTTTTCCCAACATACTTCTTTCCATTGCCCTTGGAGGTCTTAGATTGGTAGCCCAAACCCGATCTATCATAGTTAAGTTTTAGGCTACTCAACACTAGGTCTAGGCCCTTAGATCCAACCTTGAATCTTTCTAGGGTCTTTTCTAATGTATCAAGCCTTGCCCTCAAGGTTTGATTTTTCCTTTCTAATTTCTTGACCTTAGTGTCCACATGTCCACCTTGGACATTTCTAGACCTACCATTCTTTCTAGGCATGTGTCTCCCCTTCTTGGGGTTAATACCTTGATCCTTAGGTGCATAAGTCGTAGGTCTATCATGATGCATGCTCTTTCTAGAATTTTGATCTACCTTATTATCCCTATTCCTATCATTATACTTAAATCCAAAATTATGCACCATTAAACATTTCTCATTGATTCTAGCATGCATGGATGGGCCATTTTCATTATTTCTAAAATGTAAGGAAGAACTTGAAATTGAGTTGCATTTTACCCTAGGGTTAGGAATTACCTCCCTTACCCTTGAAGTTCTCCCTTGATGTGAGTTTTGCTTTCTTCTCTCTTCTTTCTCCCATCTCCTAAGGTGCTCCATCTTCTTTAGCTCCTTCTTCCTTGGACACTTGGTGTGGTAGTGCCCTAGCTCACCACACGTAAAGCATCTAATCCTCTTTTTCTTAGCTTGAGCCTCTTCATTCCTACAACCCACCTTAGATTTAACCAAAATTGAAATGGGTTTAGATTTTACCTTCCTTTTACCTTTTGGGCACTTGTCTTTGTAGTGCCCCTTTTCATTGCACCCAAAGCATATGATGTGGTCCTTGGTTCTTGCTTTGGTGGAGGCTGAGGCTAGGTTGACTACTTCTTCAACCTTGGAAGATGTGGAAGCTTCCTCTTGATCCGGAATTAATGAGGGTCTCTCCTCCCCCTCAATTTTTGACATTGGTGCCTCTTCTTCTTCTCTTGAGGAGGTTGATGATCTTTCACTTAGCTCCTCCTTCTTACTTGAAGAAGTTGACACTTCTTCCATTTCGCTTGATGATGTAGATGATTCTTTTTCTTTTTCCTCTTCTCCACTTGAACTTACTTCTTCGGGCTTATGTACTTCTTGAGCTTGTGTAGGGTTCTCATGATACTTTTTCACTTTGCTCCACAATTCACATGCATTTTGATATTTTCCTACACAACTCAAAATATTGTTAGGCAAAACATTTATCAAGATATTCATTACCTTCTCATTTGCCCTAGAGTAAGTTTGTTGCTCTTGAGTCCAATATCGTGGGCGGAGCTTTTTCCCGTGCTTGTCCGTAGGAATTTCAAATGGTTCTTCCACTACCATTACGCATTCCCACTCTATCATGAACCACATCTCCATCCTTGACTTCCAACGCTCGAAATCCTCATGATCATAGGCCGGTGGAGTGTATATATCATCCCCAAGCTTGTCTTCCATGATTCTTGCCCTCTAGCGGTTGCTCCTTTGGCGGTTAGTCCAAAAAGAGCGGACCTTTGCTCTGATACCACTTGTTAGGATCTTTGCCCTAGCTAGAGGGGGGGTGAATAGCGGTTCTTTGATTCTTTCAACCTACGTTGTTAGTTGCGCAACGGAAATACAAATAAAAACAAACTAACAATGCTAACCAACCAGATTTACGTGGTTCGGAGATGAAACTCCTACTCCACGACAGTCCGTGAGGTGGACGATCCCTTGATCCTTCGGCGGATCGCTCCCCGGATGCTCTCCGGCTATCTCGTGTAGCTCCTTGTGGGTGGAGAAACCTCTCCACAATCCTCTACAAGCACCTGAGCACACAAGGCTACTATCAAGCTTTTTCCAAGCAAGATTCGCCAAAAAACCCCAGCCCGATCGAGTCCCCCTTTAGATAGACTCGGGCTGGAAATCACGCCACCAGTCGACTGCCCCCAGGGCAGTCGACTGGTGCCAGCCAAATTCGACCGTTGACACTCCAACGTTCGAATTTGCCAGCTTACCAGCCACCTACCAGTCGACTGGTACAGGACTAGTCGACTGGAGCCAGTCGACTGGAACCAATTCCAGTCGACTGGCAGTCGACTGGTCGACCCTCCTTGGGTCGACCCGATTCTCTGTGTGTTCCCGCAGTCGACTGCCTTCGGGCCAGTCGACTGCCCTGCCTACCAGCCTAGGGTTTTGCATCCCCGAGTACATTCCACTCAGCACTCGACCCCTAGGACTTCCCGAGTACATTCACACAGCACTCGTACCCTCACGACTCGACTGACTCCTCCTCCGCAGCCTCGACTGTTGCCTTCGCGCCCTCTTCATCTTCGGCCTTCGTCCCTCGGATGCGCACGCAAGCCTCCAGCTTGCCTCCATGCCACCCTTCACGTACGCCTCGAAGTCCGCGCCCATCAGCTCATCGTACCTGCACTCCATGGTCCCTCAGATGCGCACACCAACCTCCAGCTGGCCTCCATGCCATCCTTCACCGTACTGAGGCCGTCCAGTCAGGTCCATATGTGTACCTGTACAATCCTGTACACTCAACATACACATATCAAATACACAGGGTAAACCTAACTTAAACCTTTGCCCAAACATCAAAACCCATGGTCACTCCGGACCATCCTAGGGCCGATTGCTCCAACACCTTCGACCTGAAGTCACTACGGTACCCTACATAAGGAGTTATGTACTTTGGTATCGTCAAACGTCACCCGTAACAGGGTTGACTATAAAGACGATCACTGGGTATGTAATGAATTATGCGGAGAGATGTGAGTGATATAGATGGGATCTATCCCTCTTATATGACGGGAGTGATATCTGTGGGCCCCTTGATCGAGTAGGACTGCTAAAACGCATGACCATGCTCGAATGAGTCAATATGAGATATTGAGCTCATTTGTTTGAGTGAGTCTACTCGGGGATCAAGAAATACAAGATTGACTAAGGATGACACGGTCTATGCCTCATTGGTCAATCTAGATATCAAGGATAGAAGGACAAGGTCATACATTATCATAGTCACGGAGGTTTAGTCGGATCTCGACTTTTCTTGTTACTTGGGTAGCAATGATACATTGCTAGTTGCCGCTCATTGCTTATGTGTCTAAAGTGTTTAGGTGCATTAATTGCCAACGTCACGAGAACCTATTGGGTCACACACAAATGACACAATGCTTCGGGAAATCTGATCGGTAGATTTGAGCTCGAGTTGGAAACTTGGGAGATCTGAGCTCGAGTTGAGAACTCGGAAGACCTAAGCCCGAGTTGGGAACTCGAGAGATTTGAGCCGAGTTAGGAACTCGGGAGGTCTGTTCGGAAGCTCGAGTTGGGAACTCGAGAGTGCGTGTCGGAGCTCGGAGCTCGGCAGACTGGGTCGGAGCTCGAAGCTCGGCAGACTGGGTCGGAGCTCGGCAGACTAGGTCGGAGCTCGACAGACTGGGTCGGGAGCTCGGCACTCGGGAGACTTGGTCGGGAGACCTGGTCGGAAGCCCAAGAGGCCCGGTCGGGATTACAGGGAAAATTCATTAAAGTGTTTAATGAAGAGAAAGGAAAAGATTCTTTTCTTGCATAGGAAAAGATGAAGAGTCACATGAAAAGATGTGCTCTTTATTGGTATTAATGAAGG
The DNA here is from genome assembly GCA_024364735.1 of Boesenbergia rotunda. Taxonomy (NCBI): domain Eukaryota; kingdom Viridiplantae; phylum Streptophyta; class Magnoliopsida; order Zingiberales; family Zingiberaceae; genus Boesenbergia; species Boesenbergia rotunda. Next base: position 488,228 of record JAGFNQ010000847.1, read on the forward strand.
AAGCCAAAGAGACATAAACCTCTTCATATTCATGGGATGAGTATAAAAGAGGGCCTTGTGACTTTGGAAGAGGTCTTCTTCCCTTGGCTTCTTCCCTATCTTCTTTCCTCCCTCATCTTCCTCTTTTGGCTGAAACCCTATTGTAGGGTTCTTGGTATTCTGCGAGCTACCTCAAGTTACTAGCACAACTAAGGTAGCTGTCCCGAAGTTGAGAGATTGTGTCCGTGTGGATACGAATAGAGGCACGGACGCTTGAACGTGCAAGAGATCTGGCGCATCTTGGACGAGCGGGATAAGCAAAGGGCACGCTCCAAAAGTATACACTATAGTTAGATCTATTAGATAGATGAACTTTGTACAAGTTTTCTTTCGCATGGATCGCTCATGGGTTCTTGTTTCAGCTGCGTTTTTGTGTTTTGGTGCCGGGAGAACCCAACACTGGTGCCACGTCAGAGTAGTGGCGAGATCGGGGTCCCCGAGGCCCCGGTGGATCGAATGGCTCGAGCTAGCAATCGGGCCGATATTGCCCGACCCGGCCCGACCTACGCATAGGCCGCGGAAGGCCAATCCTGACCCAAGTACACCTGGCGTCAATGGAGGCCCAACAGGCGTGCCAAAGTAGGCCCCACATGAGGAATTCCCGAACCGGGGAACCCTCGAGTCCCCAACTGCCCGTCTTGAGATAGGTTGGGTGTGGCGGGGCTGAGCGCCTCCTAACTCAGTCATAATGACCGTAGAGTCCGAATCCACTAAGCGCCGCCGAGCGGTGCTTCCAAAAGAAGATGGTCGTAACCCTCAGGAACGCTCACTCACTCTCTGACATCACACTAGCAGAAGTCGTACGGGGTCAGCGCGGAACTGACACACTTCAAGCACAAATCGCAGGTATCTCGCTGACACCATGATCCTCCTGCTATCCTGTACCATGACCACCTGCGTTCGCGTCAGGCCGAACGGCGCCTGACGACGCACGTCGGCGAGCTGGCAGTGTCCCTTGCCTTATTCGGGTATGCAACACCTTACCCTGCCACTACTGGTCATGCCCTGTCCTGCTCTCGCTTACGACAGGGAGTGGCAGGCTGGGCAGAAGCTACCGTCTCCCTCAACTATATAAGCCCTTGCGCTCCCCATCGCACAAGTACGCGCAATAGTATTTTCTTCCACTGTTCCATTATTTTCTTACTCTTCTATCGGAGACTAACTTGACTGTCAGAGGGTCTTATCGGGGACTTTTCTCGACGGATTTGCTTACGGTCATTCTCTCGTAGATCGGAGTCAACATCCGTAACTCATAGTACTCGGGGGTTCACTTTACTCTTGAAAATCTATCTCACTTTACGATAGAATAACAAGCATTGCTAGAGGAGAAGTTCAAACTCTGTTGCTTTAATTAATATAATGTGCAAGGAGTATAGTTTATTTTTCATCTTTCAAGGTCTTATAAATAATATTTTTTGTATTTTTATATATCTGATGTAACAGATCGGTATACTAATATATTAAAAATCTCTAAATTTTCTCTTACCATGATGGTTTGTTCCTATCATAGATAATTTGTAAAAGAAAAATTAATATCTTGTCAGTATTTTTTTTTTGGGTTACATTTATGTATGACCATTTTTTGAGGGAAGTAATAAATGAATTTAGAGTTGGCCCGTTTACCGTTATTATTTCAGCACTTCATCACAATGGCCGAATTCGTATCACTCCTAACTATGATGCACAAATATTAGCCACCTAAAATTTGTTGAATGATAGCTAAGTACCGTATGATTCTCACAGGAGGTTATACAATTGGCTTAATATTAAGCTTTGCATTGGAAGGAACGCCAGCCTTGATCAATGGGTACAGGAAAAAGCAATACTACTTTTTACTTTCACCCTTCTTCCTTGGGCAGTCTTTTCCCTTTTCCCCCTCTTTAATTTATTGATTTCGGCTTTTGCTTTGCTTCACGTGAACTGGAGGCTCCATATTCTGTCGCAAAGTTAAAGAAGATAGAGAAGAAGCAGAGACGAGACGGCTTATCGAGGGAGGGAACAGCAGCGCATTAAAGTGCACCACCATGCGGCCGCCGCACAGAACTACCGTCCGCCGCTTCGCTGCCTTTTCCTTTTCCTTTTTTTTTTCTTTCTTTTTTTCTTAATAAAGAAAGGTCACAGCGCACGGACCCATGGCATTACAACAAATTGCTACGCGTTAAAATTATATATACGCAAACAACGGCAGCTGATTATATACCCAATTAAAAATATTGCAAAAGCGGCGAGCTTTCTGCCATGCATGACCCCGTGTCGTCCTGATCGATTGATCCCTGTTCTTCATCGTCATCCATGCGGCATGAAGACGCTGCAGGAGAAGAATTAGGCATTCAACTCTGGCGAAGGAGGATGTTAAACACCAATATTTAATTACAGACTTCACCATTCTACAGTAGCTAAGGGCACATAAAGGTGAGAAAAGGAAAAACATTGAAAAGAAAACTCGGCGAGTGGTAGCGTTAAGACGAGATCACTATTCACTACTGCTTAATTAATTAATTAACCAATCATCAGCGACGACGTCGGCGGCGGCTCGTTGAGATCGAAAGGCAAATCGCTCCCTAAATCCCGAAACAGAGACATCGCTGAAGGCGCAGGCGATGCCTGCGTGGCCGGAGGCGGCAAGCCGTCAACATGGGGGAAGCGGCCGAGAACGAGCGCAGTTGACGGTGGAGGCGTTGGATTAGCCTGCGGCGGCGGGAGAAGCCAGAGGTGACAGGGGAGGTTGAGATCGAGATGCGGCGGGGGCGGCGGCGGCGGCGGCGGGTTGGGGTGATAGGGGAAGTTAGTCTTGGCCTTGGCGCCGCGGAGTGACCGGGCGGCACGGTCGTAGGCAAGCGCAGCCTCCTCGGGGGTGTCGAAGGTGCCGAGCCACACTCGCGTTTTCTTCCATGGGTCTCGTATCTCAGCCGCGTACCTCCCCCACGGTCGCTTCCTCACCCCGCGGTAATGATGCCCCTCACCTCTAGACGCCATATTTCACTGCGAAGAAGAAGGAGGAGGAGGAGCTCCGAAAGAAGATATGATGAGAGGCTGAGAAGTAAAAAAACAACAGGAAGGAAAGGAGGAGAGAGGAGGAGGAGAGCCGCCGCCCGATTTGACGTGTCGCAGGGGGGCAGGTCATGTGACCGCTCTCTCCAATGCCCACTGCATTACCACATCCACCACCGCAGATTGACGTCAGCCCTACCCATCTCTGCAGCCCCTCCCCACCTGCCGTACGGACTGTGGAGCGGCGCCTGCCGTCATAGCTTACTACTAGTATTATCAATTATTAATATTCACTTCAAAACACCAGCCTTTTTCTCGCTCTCCTTGTTATCGGAGGCAGAGGCAGAGGCATGTAATGCGCAGGCAGCTGCGCCGAGGAGAAATGCGGAGGGAATAAAGGCAGTGGGAGAGCGACGGGGATGCGTGTCGACCGGTGGATGGAGGTGTAGGGATGGGGGCGCTGCAGCCGGCTCTGCCGCCCCACGTGGAGCGCAGCGGTGCCGTGTCGTGGGGCGGGGAACAGCAACGCCACATGTTGCGTGCGCGCGCGCGCGCGCGGGCGGTCGCGCCGAAGAATCTCACACCTCGCAAGCTAAACAAATAAAAGCCATCCACTTTCATTAATTAATTCAATACCCCTCACCACCACCAACACCAACACCACCACCACCTCCTCCACCATCATCATCACCACCGCCGCAACGAGTCCCGGACAATAACGTCGTCTTCATCGGCGTCCTCTCTGTCGATGCGGTGGGGTGCGTGTACCTTCTGCTGCTGCAGCTCAGCAGCGCCAGCCCGGCTCTGTCGCGGCGGATGGTGGTGTGGCGCACTAAACGAACGCGCAATAAATTAATTAAATGCGGCAATCAGTTTATTAAACAGAAATATTAATTAATAATTTAATGGTGTGCCTCTCTCCTTGCCCGCCCCGTGAGGGAGAGAGAGAGAGTGTGGGAGCTAGGCCGCCTCGGGAATGGATGAGACTGCGAGACTGATGGTGTACGAAACACGTAACAGGGAGAGAGGTACATCAGGGGGAGGCGTGAGACGTTGCCAGTGTTGGTGTTGGCTGTGGGGGAGCTGATGAGTCGAGAGAGACAGCAGCATATAATGCAACCGAGAGAGTGGTTGAGATGGTAAAGATTTGACGGGTGAGGTAAGAAGGGGGAAAAAGGCAACACGCTTGTACTCCACGCCGCATGTTCGCACTTTGTATCGGTAAGCGATCATGATGATGGCATGCGGCCGGCTCGCCTACGTTTGCACCCGTTGGATCCACCGCCACTCGATCCGAATCCCAGCGGCACCAAACATGCGGCTGCGATTAACCCTGCCGAGATCCAACCGAAGGAAATTCACGCATGCCTCAGCTACCTGCATTAACTTCCCCGGCGGTTGGTGTTTACTATTAACTTCTTGGACCTGGACGGGACAGGCCGGCCTGGGCTAGTAATGTGGCTGGCAGCACGACTTTGTGCCTACGCAATTAAAATGATGTTATACATGTTGGATAAGAATTTCACACATGAATTTCACGCATGTTGCATAAGAATTTGAACTGGGACCTGGAAGAATTAATTAATAATTTAAAGATGGAGGGATCGAGTAAACATTATGGTTTCGTGCAATCATATTCTACATTATATATATTCGCTTGGAACTAATTAAAATTGCGGTAGGGAAGCTTATATATAATTGATAGGATCGGCTTTCCTGTGACAGCAATGAAAAAACCGTCACATAATTAAACTGAAACAAATTGGGACTGAACTTAACGTAAAAGATACTAACACCGCTTACTATATCTATAAAAGATATAGGAATTAATTTCAATAATGGATTAAATTAGACACTAAACAAAGCAACTAATGATTAGAAAGAACCACTTCTATCCATATAGACATGGTATCACTTCTTTAAAAGAAAACATAAAGCTGGATGGTCAGAATCCCGACACTAAAAATATATTTTTATAATTAAATAAAAAATAATTTTGAAAAAAAATATAATTTAGTATATAATAAATAAGAAAGAATATAATTGGGATTAAATATTTTTAATAACCATATTAAAAATTATAAAAAAATTATAATAGATTTATATATTTTTATAAGTTAAAAAATTAATTTAATATAAAAATAAATAAGAAAGAATACAATTTAATATGAAAATAAATAGAAAATAATATAATTTAATAAATAAATTGTTGTAAATATAGCACTAAAATCAGTAATATATTTGCACCAATAAAATCAGGCAGCATGCAATAGACAGTAAATGAATTAGCAGGGTTAGGAAATAGTTATCCTCCGGTTGAAGCGTCGGCGCGCCGACTGTCTTTAGAGAATTTATTGCCGCCCAAGGTGCAGAGGCTCGCTGGCAAAATCCCCTCAAGATCCGACAACCACTCACGCCGTTCGTAGGTGCACTCCAAGACGAACACCGCAATTCGGAAGCAACCTCAGATCGCACTATCGAAAGCCCCAAGACCAAAACCGATCGCAGAAGACGAAAAAAGCGAAAGGAGAAGAACTGCCGATTGCTCAGAGGGAGAAGGAGAGAAGAAAGCAGTGAATAATTAGAATTGCTTCTTCCCCTTCTCCTTTTATAGATCTGAAGAGGCAAACATTTACCTCTTCTCTCTGAGGGATCGCGACCACGCAGAAGCAAGGAGGAGTCGCGTCGAGCGCCGCAAGGGAGGGGCGCGTTTCTCAAAAAAAGAAGGAATAAAAAATTAAACAAAAAGAAGGAAAAAATAAAATTAAACCAAACCAAATTGGTTTAGGAAACCAGACTGAACCGAAATCTGCAAAACCAAATCAGGCCGCCCGCAAGCGCGAGGCTCACGGGTTGGGGATTTGCACCCCCCTGCGCGCGATAATCGCGTGCGTCGCGCCCGGTTTATGGATTTCCGGCCCTGACCCCCTGAAACCACCTGGTTTGGGCTCAACCCGCGCATGCGTGTAGGTCCCCCTAAGCCATCTAAGCATGGTAGGAATGGATTGATATATAAGGCATTCCAACTCCAATGGCTTAGCAATGTGAGACTAAATTTCCTTCAATAAATTTGAAATTCCAAAATTCAACAATCCCCCACAAATTTCAAATTATAATAAAACAATAAAACAGGTCTTGAGGCTTTGTCGTAATGAGCTTTCAGTGAAAATACCTTCCGGTTTGAATTTTCACCTAAGTAAACCAATCTTATTCACACAGGTTTGAAGTGAACTAAGTCTTGAACTTAAACCTTTAATATGTGAAAATCAATTGGCAACAACTCATCACAGGCGATGGTTGAATCCTTCTGGGTTGGTGCATTACGGCCATGCCACCGAATCTTGTTTCATAAGTGTTAAGGAGAGTTGCCCAGACCCCCCAAACTGCGGCCTCACAGTTACACTTACATAGGTGAGTTTTCCAAGGATGTACTGCAAGCATCCTGTCATAAAGACCTCAAACTCATTAAGAGCCTTAAGCTCATCCTTACTAGCAGTCAAGCATCTATCCAGGGAAGAGACTTTGGGATTATATCTCAATCAAATTTATGCTTACGGTTCACCCTTATAGCTTGTTTATACCACATTGAACCTACTTCTTGGGATCTCCAATCAGATAGGTTGGGTTGCCGCTATAGATGAAACCAGAATAGGCCTCAGTCCCATTCCCTTACTGGATCTCTTGATTTTCTCAGAATCAAGTCCTTTTGTGAGTGGATCAGCAATATTGTCTTTTGAACTTACAAAGTCCAAAGACACCACTCCAAGAGACACTAGCTCACGAACAGATTTCAATCTTATTCGTACATGTCTCTTCTGTTTTTGGTTATACTTGGAGCTTCTAATCTGAGCTATTGTTGTTTGATTATCACAGTTCACTGAAATAGGAGGTATTGGCTTCAAAATCAAGGGAATCTCAGTAAGAAGACCCTTAAGCCAATCAACTTCAGTTACTGTGGTATCCAAAGCACACAATTCTGCCTCAGCTGTAGAACGGGATATGATCGTCTGTATAACAGACCTCCAAGAAACTGCACCGCCTCCAAGTGTAAAGACATAACCAGTAACGCCTTTACACTCAGCAGTGTCAGCTATCCAACTGGCATCACTATATCCCTCCAGGACTGCAGGGAATCTCCCATACTGCAAGCCCAAGGATATAGTTCCTTTTAGATATCTGAGTACTCTGTCTAATGCATCCCAATACGTTCTGTCCGAACAGCTAGTAAACCTGCTCAATTTAGTTATAGCAAACGAAATATCAGGTCTAGAACAATTTGCCAAATACATTAGACTACCAATTATTTGGGAATATCTTAATTGAGACACAGCCACGCCACTCTTATTCTTGTGGAGAGTCTTTGAAGGATCATAGGGTGTGACTACAGATTTTATGTGGCTATAGCCATATTTCTCTAACACTTTCTCCACATAGTGTGACTGAGAAATTGCTATTCCATCAGTTGAGCGAGTCAACTTCAGCCCTAAAATCAAATCAGCACAACCCATATCCTTCATATCAAACTTACCACTTAAGAGAGCCTTAGTCTCGTTAATAATTGAAAGGTCAGATGCAAACAATAAAATATCATCTACATATAAACATAAAATAATACATCTATCGCCTTTCAGTTTAGTATATACACATTTGTCAGAGTCATTAATTTCAAAGCCAAATGATAGCATAGCACTATCAAATTTTTCATGCCATTGCTTTGGGGCTTGCTTCGAACCATATAGAGATTTAACTAACTTACAGACTTTATTCTCACTTCCAGAAGCTACATATCCCTCTGGCTGATCTATATATATCTCTTCTTCAAGATCACCATTAAGGAATGCCGTTTTGACATCCATTTGATGGACCTCAAGATGATATATGGATGTCAATGCTATTAACACTCGGATTGTAGTAATTCTGGTAACAGGAGAATAAGTGTCAAAATAGTCAATCCCTTCTTTTTGTTTGAATCCCTTAGCAACTAGGCGTACTTTGAATTTATCTACTGACCCATCAGGTTTTAGTTTTCTCTTAAACACCCATTTACATCCTATGGTGGTACAACCAGGAGGTAAATCTACTAACTCCCAAGTGGCATTAGAGATAATAGAGTCCATTTCACTTTTAGTGGCCTCTTTCCAGTGCTTAGCTTCAGGAGAAGCCATAGCATCTCTATATGTCACAGGGTCACCTTCTATATTATAGGTGATAAAGTCTTGGCCTAAATCCGTAGAGACACGTTGTCTCTTGCTCCTTCTCAGTTCTGTACACTCACTAGATTCATCTAGTCTAGAGTGACTTGAGGAAGGTGCACCCACTACGGATAATGGGACATCTACGGAAGCAGGCTCATCTCTAGTAGGAATACTAGAAATGGACTGAGGTGTTCTCATCTTCATAGGAAATATATCCTCAAAAAATGTAGCATCGCGAAACTCTACAATAGTTTTTGCATCTATTCCAGGAATTTCTGATTTAATAATCAGAAATCTATATGCAATACTATTTTGAGCATAACCTAAGAAGATACCATCTACGGTCTTTGGACCAAGTTTCTTCCTTCTGTGTTCAGGTACTAGTACCTTTGCAAGGCACCCCCACACTTTAAGGTATTTCAAACTTGTTTTCCGACCTTTCCAAAGCTCATATGGGCTTTTATCCCTTGACTTCATTGGGACCCTATTTAACACATGACATGCAGTGTATAGAGCCTCCCCCCACATGAAGTTGGGTAACCCAGAACTTCCTAACATGGAATTGATCATATCTTCAAGGGTTCGATTTTTTCGTTCTGCTACACCATTTGATTGAGGACTATATGGAGCAGTCACCTCGTGAATTATACCTGAATTTTGACAAAATTTCTGAAACAGGTTCGAGGTAAACTCTCTGCCCCTATCAGACCTTAACCTCTTAATGGTTTTATTCGTTTGGTTTTCGGCTTCAGATTTAAAAACCATAAATTTATCTAAAGCTTCATCCTTGGTTTTTAGCAAATAAACATAACAATAACGAGAGTGATCATCAATGAAGGTAATGAAATACCTTTTATGGTCTCTCGTTATTTAAACTCACAACAATCAGTATGAATTAATTCTAAAATATCAGAATTTCTATCAACTGATTTGAAGGGTTTTCGGGGCTGTTTATATTGCACACAAATTTCGCATTTTTTCTTATCATTTATGGCATGCTTAGGAATCATGTCAAGATTCATCATTCTTTTTACAGTTTGAAAATTAACATGTCCTAATCTATCATGCCATACATCATAAGATTCAATGTTATAAGAACAACCAACATCATTAGATTTATTCAAAGTTACATTTTCTACATTGAGTTTAAATAATCCTTCATTAAGGTAACCCTTTCCAATAAAGGTTCCTAAATGTAATATTACAACTTTATTACATTTAAAGTTCAATTCGTAACCAACACGAACTAGCTTTGACCCGCTAATCAGATTCCGACGGACCGCTGGAACATGATGCACCTCATGCAGTGACAGGACCTTTCCAGAGGTGAACCTCAGGTCAACTTGTCCTATCCCAAGCACCCTAGCTGCAGAATGGTTCCCCATGGTCACGGAAGTGCCTTCAATTACCTGATAAGTAAGGAAGGCAGAGCGATCAGCACAACAGTGCACATTAGCACCTGTATCAACCAACCACTCATTAGGTTGATAGATCAAATTTAGTTCGGGGTTAAAGGTAACAAACTTATCGCTGGTGTTGGCATTAGCAGTCACAACATTTGCTTGTGCCTTGGTGTTGGACGTATTGCCTTGGTTTTTCTTCTTGTTCTTTCGTTCAGGACAGAATTTGGCGTAATGTCCAACTTGTCCACATGTCCAGCACGGCTTGGTTCCATTTTTCTTTTGAACCTTTGGTTTGGGTTTCATCTTGTTCTTCATTTTCGGATTTTTGAAATTGTTTTTGTCAGATGAGACCACCACGTTTGCCTTTGGAATATAGTCCATTGGCATTGTCTTATTATCATCTTTATGTTGCTTGCGATATTCTTCCTCGATATTTAAGGCAATCATCAAATCTTCTAAAGAGATTTGACCTCTCCTATGTTTAAGAGTCATGCCAAAATCTTCTCAACTCGGAGGCAACTTCTCGATGATAGACAAGACCTGAAATTTTTCGGGTAGTAGCATATCTCCTTCAGCAAGACCATGAATCAGAACTTGAAATTCATGGGTCTGCTCAACTACAGATTTTCCTTCAACCATTTTGAAGTTTAGGAACTTTGCCACGGTGTACTTCTCTAAACCAGAATCTTCGGAGTTATATTTTTTATCCAAGGATTTCTACAATTCCTTGGCCGAAGAGGTTGAGCAGTACACATCAAAAAGTGCGTCTGAGAGGGCAGACAGGATTCTCCCATGGCAGAGATAATCCCTTGACTTAAACCTCTCTAAGGCAGCACTACGGCCAGGTTCCTCTTCATCAAGTGAAGGAGGATCTGTTTCTATGACAGAGAATAGCCCTAGCGTGGTAAGCCAGAACTTCATGCGTTGTTGCCAACGCCTAAAGTTCTGCCCAAAAAATCTTTCAGGTCTGGCGCTAGCCTCATCAGACCCAACTACCCTATCATTCATCATGTCTATTGATGCTTACAATAAATTCTCTAAAATTGTTGTAAATATAGCACTAAAATCAGTAATATATTTGCACCAATAAAATCAGGCAGCATGCAATAGACAGTAAATGAATTAGCAGGGTTAGGAAATAGTTATCCTCCGGTTGAAGCGTCGGCGCGCCGACTGTCTTTAGAGAATTTATTGCCGCCCAAGGTGCAGAGGCTCGCTGGCAAAATCCCCTCAAGATCCGACAACCACTCACGCCGTTCGTAGGTGCACTCCAAGACGAACACCGCAATTCGGAAGCAACCTCAGATCGCACTATCGAAAGCCCCAAGACCAAAACCGATCGCAGAAGACGAAAAAAGCGAAAGGAGAAGAACTGCCGATTGCTCAGAGGGAGAAGGAGAGAAGAAAGCAGTGAATAATTAGAATTGCTTCTTCCCCTTCTCCTTTTATAGATCTGAAGAGGCAAACATTTACCTCTTCTCTCTGAGGGATCGCGACCACGCAGAAGCAAGGAGGAGTCGCGTCGAGCGCCGCAAGGGAGGGGCGCGTTTCTCAAAAAAAGAAGGAATAAAAAATTAAACAAAAAGAAGGAAAAAATAAAATTAAACCAAACCAAATTGGTTTAGGAAACCAGACTGAACCGAAATCTGCAAAACCAAATCAGGCCGCCCGCAAGCGCGAGGCTCACGGGCTGGGGATTTGCACCCCCCCTGCGCGCGATAATCGTGTGCGTCGCGCCCGGTTTATGGATTTCCGGCCCGGACCCCCTGAAACCACCTGGTTTGGGCTCAACCCGCGCATGCGTGTAGGTCCCCCTAAGCCATCTAAGCATGGTAGGAATGGATTGATATATAAGGCATTCCAACTCCAATGGCTTAGCAATGTGGACTAAATTTCCTTCAATAAATTTGAAATTCCAAAATTCAACATAAATAAATAAGAAAGGTTAAAATTAGAAAAGAATATTAAATTAAATTATTATTATTTTTTTTACCTTTTCTGGCTAGTCGGATTCTAGTTATTTAGCATCACCCAAAAGAAAAACCACACATAGAACAAGAGATCACTGATAAGGAAGATCCAAGCAACTCAGAAGAAATCGAAAGAATGTTAGCCAAAATTGGGCCTTTTTCTTTTCGAGATGGTCTCGGACACTCTACTTTCGAGATTATCTCAGGTCTTTTTCTCCCGACCCGGTACTTCCGAACCGGACTTTCCGAGCCAAAAAGAAGAGTTGCTGAGGCATGCGTAAAGGTTGGTTTATGACGGACGTCTCTTTCCCATGATACAACAGTAAAACCACGTATACAACCAAGCACTGATTGCGAACTGAGAAAGTACCCGATAGCTATAAAGGTTGGTTTATTCGCTTGGATAAATTTTATCCCAATCGGTCTTACATTCGACGCGCGCAGATCGTGCACACACACAATTCAACTTGGTTCAGTACTAATTCATGCTCAGGATTTGCACCGCTACCTACGCATGAGAAAGAGTCTCTTCCCATGTATTTGTTCACAACTAACATATTTGTGAATTAATTTAACCAATCAATATGTCTTGAAATTCTCAATATGGGACTAAAGTCTGTGAATGAAACCTCTTTCTTCTCTATCTCTTTTTCCATTCACATAGCCTCCACGGGCTGGCTCGGTTGGTAAGACGTCTGGCCGCTTGTTCAGGAGGTCTCAGGTTCGAGAGTCGTCAGTCGTACACGGGGTAAAAACCTGATCTGCTGGCTTAAATTCTCTCGGCCCCAGGCGTCTTACCCGATCAGTAAATCGTGATTTACCTCCGTCTGAATACCCGTGGGACAGGGATCAAGGGGCCACTAAAATGATGGTTTCACCTTTTTATTCCCGTTGTTTTTTTTTTCATTCACATGTATCCAACAAATACTGAATTAGAGAAAAAAAATGGCATCGTTAGGATATTCCTCACAAGACTTGTTAGAATTCTACTCGCCATTGCAATACTGCTCTTTTATTACTCTCACTAGCGGCACTGTATTGGACTTGCCTTTAGCTTCCTTACACAATGCTACTATCCGCACTCTTTCATCATCCTCAGCGGGTTATCTGTGCAGGTAAATGGACAAATTTCGGTCTCTCATGCCATTTCCATGAATGGCGGGATGTCCAATTCCCCATGCGCCTATTCTAATTCTTGGAAAATGCGCCTTCACAAAACTTCCTCATAATCAGCAACCAGAATATTACTCATTCTAAGTGATAAGCCTAAGTGCACATAAATAATAGTCTCCTTGTGCGCATAATTATTATGCGGATTAATGAAAAGAAAGATTAAAAAGAAATAAGAAAAAAGAATCATCCAAAATAATTAAAGAAAAAAAATCATCATTTTATAAGTTTTATTAAAGAAAAATAAATTTTATTAAAAATTAAAAAAAATCATCAAATAGTTAAACATATACTTATATACTTTCTAGATTCAAAATAAAAAAATAAAAAAAATCCTCAATTCCTATATCTTATAAATAAAAGGAAAAAATTACTAATAAACTTGTTGATCCGATCGATTTTTGTCACACCCCGAGAGATCGCTCGTCTGATAAAATCGGACAACACTTCCCTATACGACCGATAATATGAATCCTTGATACAAAGCCAACACGACCATCACATCATCCTCAGCCAACACGGCTAAAAATTATAACATAAAAGACGGAAAGACAAACACAATACATAAAAGTTGCATATCGGTATGATTTACGACACATAAAAAAATACCATAAGCCCCTCCGGGGCACACAAACAGTACCAGACTCAATACATATCCACAAAATAGGACAGTAATATAAAACATCCGTAAATATAAATACCAAGATGAAGTCGGTCCGACGGAAAGTGGGACTAGCGGCAGGGCTCCCCTCCCGGCGACTCAAAATGTATAAACCTAGAAACATAAAATATAACAATCGGGGGTGAGTCCCGGAAGACTCTACATGTATACAATCAGATAGATATGCATGGTTGTAAAAATGTCATCCAATAGCAGAACAGAAGTGCGCAGATACAATCTCAAAGGGAAACTTTGAATACATGATCGATACTCTACATGCAAGTATACCTATATCAAACTCACCTGCGGGGTACAAAGGTCATAAATCCCTGAACCTGAATGGTCACCAGACCATTGGAAATAAAAGACCTCTTGTATGTGAATGTCATTCAAATGTAACAATCATAGCTCAAATAAGTACAGTAAACACAGATGCAATCTATGCAATCGTGCACATGATGCAATCACATGATCATCCTTGACGCCAGTCAACTACTGTCACCAATCATGGGTGAGGTCAAGTGGGTAGGGCTATGACAACTGTACGCAATCTATCCTCACTGCTTCTGAGTGATCAAGAGGATAGGATGCTAGCGGAGGTCACACCCGTCCTACTCTAAATCATATGGAGGAGCACCACTCTCATCACGAGAAAGATAAGGGATCCCTGTTTACTACCACATTGTGAATACCGCTACCCATCAACAACCGAGCGGAGCCTTGACAAGGCAACTGCACACACTCTCCTACTAGTACCACTAACCAATGAGTGATAGTGTGTGTAGATCTTTGTAGCGGCCCCGCCTCTATGGTCCCCGCAGGCAACCCTCTAGGCCGGCGACCCTACGGTCTTCCCACCCCTGGCAGTAGATTTTTGCCTTCCCCAGGATTCGAACCCTTGACCTCCAGGACAAGTACAATAGTTCCTGAATCCTGGTACCAAGTGAGCTGCAGCTCAATTGGTATCAGGATTCATAAACTCTAGTACTTAGCCTGGAGGTCTAGAGTTCGAATCCTGAGGAAGGCAAAAATCCACTGGCCAGGGGTGGGAAGTTCTTGTGAGTAACGACACGGCCAAGGGTCGCCAAAGGGGCCGCCAAATGAGATTTGTCCGCCCAAGGGGCCGAGGGTCGCCTAAGGGGCCGCCAAATGAGAGATTTGGCCGCCCAAGGGGTCGAGGGGTCGGGTCGTTACAATAAAAAGGTGCCTTTTTATTGTATCGACCCGACCCCTTGGCCCCTTGGGCGGCCCAACTGGCGGCCCAACTGGCGGTCCCTTGGGCGGCCCAACTGGCGGCCCACTTGGCTACCCCTTATCGTCAACCGACGACCATTGGCCGTGCCGTTACTCACAAGTATTTTCCACCCCTGGCCAGTGGATTTTTCCCTTCCTCAGGATTCGAGCTCTAGACCTCCAGGATAAGTACTAGAGTTTATGAATCCTGATACCATTGGCCGTGCCAAAACCAACCCGAACCGATCGCGAATTAAACTCATTTAATTCGCCCAATAAGCCTTCAAAAGACTTAGCCATTTTTAGTTTCCGTTGCGCCTATGATTAACTCAGATTCGACTTATTTCTCTTGATCGGAAAATCCAATTTTCAACTCGTTTTAAATCCCTCGGATCACTCGTAGTGCGTGTGACTAAATAGGCTTTCGATTTATGTTGGCCGTCTATAATTAACCCATTAATTATAGAACGATCATGAGTGGCACCTAGTAGTACATCATGATCCCCAATTAATCGAAAGATCAACGGTTTGACCTCAGAAGAAATTATTCTGAAACCCTTCAGCAGCTCTAATGAATCGTGCCCCACTCCCTTCACCATCTTATACCCACTTGGTTCAGGACACGGTCTATTTGTGTCAGTCCCCACTAGGCTTACTACGTCACACCTAGCCCAAGTAATGTCTTTCTCGTCCTTTGGATTTCTAATTACTCTCATGTATTTAAGAGACTCACACTCTTAACATGATATACTTTGGCCAGAGGTTTTGAGTAACAATCCGACGATAGGCCTGGGTATACATCTCCTCGCAAGGAGTGGTGAATCCTTTGCAGGCTGTTCAAACATCTTCGGGCACTTTAGCTCATACCCAATCATCTTGGGTCCACACTCCTTGGAGATGCTTGCTTAAGATGTTAAAGTATAAGTCTCCATGACCAAGATGACTTGAACACCGCAAGTCAAAGGAACATCGTACTTAAGCTGCAGTAAGAACTTCATTGACATATCTATATAGATAACCATATGATGTTTTACAGCTAGTCACTCCAATGAACTAGTTCCCTTAACTAGCATCCATGTTTATCTCCGGACATCCCAATGTCACCAGCCAGTGAGAATCAGCTGATTAGAGAATAACTCATGCTAGTCTCAACAGAATTGATAGTGTCCGTTTTTATCAATTCATCGACTAGGGATATTTTCAATACTTCACATTTGCACATTTAGAGATAATCACTAGTTGTGATCCCATCACAAATTCTCTTATGTGTGAGTTGTATTGCGGACATTCAGTAGATGAGTTTAAGATCCCAATCAAATACATAAACATGTATACTCAAATAGTAAATTATCATTTATTAAAATGAATGTTTACAATCATAAGGCGATTGTCTTAAGACACTTCTCTCATATCACTAACAGATAAGTCAGAAGGTACCCACCTTCAATGTAGAATATTCCATCAGTCTTCAAATCCGTGTGATCACCTTCAATACATGCAGTAAAATAAAACAGTAAGCAGTAAACCTAAATCAGATAATATGCACCAAATGATGTCGTACAGGAATGAAAAGAAAAAGGTATCCCTACAGCTAACTATATCTAACTATACATAAGAGTTTGACTATATCTAATATAGATAAGTCAAATGTACCCGCCTCGATACGAAGGAGTCCATGTAGCGGCCCCGCCTCTCTGGTCTCCGCAGGAAACCCTCTAGGCCGGCCACCCTACGGTCTTCCCACTCCCGGCAGTGGATTTTTGCCTTCCCCAGATTCGAACCTTAGACCTCCAGGACAAGTACAAAGGTTCCTTGAATCTGGTAGCCAAGTGAGCCGCCGGCCTAGAGGGTTGCCTGCGGGGACCAGAGAGGCGGGGCCGCTACATAAAAAGACGCCTTTTTATATAGCGGCCTCGCCTCTCTGTCCCTGCAGACAACCCTCTAGGCCGGCGATCCTACGGTCTTCCCACTCCCGGCAGTGGATTTTTGCCTTCCCCAGATTCGAACCTTAGACCTCCAGGACAAGTACTAAAGTTCCTTGAATTTGGTAGCCAAGTGAGCGCGCGACTACCAGGATTCATAAACTTTAGTACTTAGCCTGGAGGTCTAGAGTTCGAATCCTAGGAAAGACAAAAATCCACTGGCCAGGGGTAGGAAGTCCTCGTGAGTAACGGTACGGCTGACAGTCGACGACCAAAGGGGCCAGGTTGTTAGGTCGCCAAAAATAGAATTTGCCCGCCCAAGGGGCCGAGGGTCGGGTCGACGGGCCGGGTCGTTACAATAAAAAGGCGCCTTTTTATTGTAACGACCCGACCCCTCTGCCCCTTGGGCGGCCCAACTGGGGGGTCTCTTTGGTGGCGCAACTGGCGACCCCTTATGTCATCAACCAACGACCATTGGCCGTGTCGTTACTCACTAGGACTTCCCACCCTTGGCCAGTGGATTTTTGCCTTCTCTAGGATTCGAACTCTAGCCAAGTGAGCGCGGCTCACTTGGCTATCAGGATTCATAAACTCTAGTAATTATCCTGGAGGTCTAGAGTTCGAATCCTAGAGAAAACAAAAATCTACTGACCAGGGATGAGATGTCCTAGTGAGTAACGGCACGATCGATGGTAGTCGGTTGATGACATAAGGGATCGCCAGTTGGGCCGTCAAAGGGACCCCCAATTAGACCGCCAAATGGGCCACCCAAGAGGCCGAGAGGCCGATCGTTACAGATTTCATCATAGCCTCCTAGATGAGGCAGCACAATCCCCGCTAGCCTCTCATAAATCACAGTCCTCAACAGGTGGGGGCACAATAAGACATCCTACTACGTACGTCAGCATCGGCGTCAGCCTTAACGACAGATTCAACGCATGGATCGATGACTGTGAGACCGTGTCGTAGCATTTGTCAGACTAATTAATAGCAAGGGTTTTAAACATATGCACTACAAAAATAACAAGGTTTTGCGACGGACAATTATAATTGTCTGTCGCCAATCGCGATGGATATATAGTATCCGTCGCCAAAGTTGCGCGGCAAGTCAAACTACTAATTATAGCGACGGACATGGTCAAAGTCCATCGCTATTGCGACGGATATTTTTAAACATCCGTCGCTAATGTTAGGCGACGAGTCAAACCCCCTCAATTCAGCGACGGATTAGTCAAAGACGTCGCTAATTTTGCGACGGACAAGTTAGTCCGTCGCAAAATTACTTAAAAAAGGGCGACGCCCCCCTTCCCCGCGGCCACGCAAACCCTAGCGACCGACTGAAGCGCGCGATTCTCCTCCGGCGATTCTCCTCCGGCGAACTCTCCTCCGATCCCAGGTACGCGAGTTAGCTCCATTTGCCGTATATTATCGTTTTTTTGTGATCACGCGCCGACGTCGTCTTCTCCGGCCAGCCACCGCTCTTGGCACGGCCGCGCGCGTCCTCCCGCGGTCTCGCGCCGCCTGCTGGCGGTCGCGGCCTAGTGCGGCCGGCCGACGCCTGCTGAAAATGCATATCTGGTTGAAGAAGCAAGTTCATTTTGCTCCTATTACTTTGCTGAAAATGTGAAAACCAGACATCGAAAGTGTCCACGCAATCAAGATGGCATTTCATCAGTTGACCCAGACATTCTTTCTATCTTCAAGTATTCTGGAAGAGCAATGGGTTCAACTCTATCTAGACGGTTAAATGACAGAGAATATCATGCCGCCAGGACATATATCCTCTTATACTGTGAAGATGTCAAACCATACCTAAGGTATTATCTCATGTTGTAATGAAATTATTACCTATTCTTCGTATAATCAAATTTCTAGTATGATATCAAATTAACTTATATGTCAGGTTATACCAAGAACAGTTGTACATTCAAAATCCATCGATAAGTGCAAATGAGGTAGATCAAAAGATAGAAGAAGAATTTACATTTTGGTTTCAAATATATGTAAGTGAGTTAATATGCAATTTTTGTTAACAATTCTTGATTACTTATTAATCTAATAAGTTCACCCACCACTATTATAGGTCAATGATGACGGAATTTCAAATGTAGAAGACGACAGAATTAAAAATCTCGCATTTGGACCTCTTCGTACTGTGACAGTCTACTCGGGTTATTACGTGAATGGATACAGATTTCATGTGAGGCAACGTGATTCAGGGATGCTAACGTATAATTCTGGCATCAGTGTCAAAGGATCAACAAACAATAATGATAATGAATTTGACTATTATGGCAAGCTAGAGGAAATTATCGAAGTTGAATACCCAGCGTTGCCTTTCAAAAGATGTGTACTATTCAGGTGTTCTTGGTATGATCCAACACCAAGGACGGGCACAAGGAAACATCGGTTATACAATTTAGTTGAGGTTAATTCAAGCAAAAGATTCAACAAGTTCGAACTTTCATTTTTGCAGTGCAAGCTGGTCAAGTATTTTATTTGGAGTACCCAACTAAAAGAAGACGCCCTAGTGAATGGCTTGCTGTATGTCAAATGAAGCCTAGGTCAACAATTGAAATGCCAAATACGATCACTAGCCAAAACTCCGATGCTTATCAAAATGAAGAAGTTATAATCAACTCAGTTGATTCAGAAATACAATCAGTATCTCAATTACTTATAGATGAGAATGTCTCTGACGAGGAAATTGATAATGGTGAAATATCTAGCAGTGAGGAGGTCAATGTATCAACGGATTCAAGCGATGAAAACTTGCATGTTAATTTAGTTCCATCAGATTAGGATGAGTTAGATGTATTGAACAATATTAACTAATCAGAGTTTGTATTAAGATGAGTTGTTAATTTAGATCATGCCTGCTTGTATTGAACATGTTTATACGATGCTTGATTATTCATTTGCTAGCTTTATTTAGATCATTCTGCTTGTATTGAACATTCTTCATTAGTGCACGTTTCCATTTGTCTCTAATATGTCTCATTTGCATGTTTTACCTATTCTACTTATTTACCTAAACTTTTTGTCTAATCAGGTACCATGGCTGCACCACGAGATCAGCGGATTATACTTACAGTCGCCGGTGACAGGTATACCTATTCTTCGTATATATTTTCTTACAGAATTTGTTAATATATTTTATTTTTCCTACAGTTTCATGCCAGATGGGCATCAGGTCTCATCTTATATATCTAAAAAATTTAAAGAAAGACTGTCACCTACGACGACATGGGGTCATATTGAGAATGATTTGAAATCATTCTATTATGGAGAGTTTTTAGTAAGTATTTTACATGTATATTTAATTTGATATTATAACTTTTTTTCATACTAACCATATAAATTTTTTTCATACAGAAAAGGTACACCTGGGAGGAGGGTGCGGAGGAGCAATTTAAGAAGACCTGGAATGCCTACTGCTCCAAATTGTACAGGGACATGCTCTACAAATGGAGAAAGAAGGCTGATAGGCCTACAGAGGTCCCTGAGCCGATTTGGGCAGCATGGCGAGCTGTCTGGGATGGACAGCACTGGAAAGAGAATGCTGCGATTGCTCGAGGCAATCACAATTCAGAGGTTGCTGGGCCCAGCACGGGATCGACGAAGCACACTGCTGGATCCCATTCCATTATCCAGCATGCCAGTGATTTGGTAAGTACTTTTTATTTTGGTTATTAAAGGCATTTAGTATGTTTTTGTGGATATATTTAAACATTATATTTTGTGTATACAGGCTGCTGAGCTACAGAGACCTCCCACTAGTTGGGAGTTATTCAGCAAGACCCACAAGAAAAAAGATGGGTATTTTGTCGATCGTCGCTCCCTATCTATCAATGTAAGTATATTAATTATATTTTACTTGACCCAGACATTTTATATAAACTAATTAAATTTTTATTTCACAGGAATCAATAACCACTAGAGTTTCTGAGGCACAGGCGTCTCAGCCTGCTGCAGAAGGGGAGGATGCACAACCTCTTTCGACCGACGATGTGAATCGGATTTATTTTGAGGTCGTCGGTGGGAAGAGGAAGACCGCCTGCTACGGCCTGGGCTCTCAGGCAAAGGTTACATATGATCAGATGAGAGCTCCAGGGGTTAGGGGGCGTCCAGCATCCTCCTCCTGTACCTCTAGTGAGGTTCGCCATTTGCGGGAGGAAAATGAAGCCCTGCGGACTCGACTCACGTCGATAGAGGAGACGTGTGCCGGGAGGGACGCAGAATGGGCTAAGACGAGCGCAGAGTGGGCTCAGAGGGAAGCAGCGAGGGATGCTGAGTTGAGAGATTTGCGGGCTCACCAGGCACACACTAACGAGATATTACGTCACATGCGAGCTTTTGCTGCTACCCTATCGCCGATGACACATATGCCAGCCCTTCCCGCCCCTCGTTTTGACGCTCCGGATACACAGATGTCAGCCGCTCCCGCTCTCGCCCATCGTTTTGAGTCTCAGGAGACACAGGATCCTGAGCATCCCACAGAGGAGTAGAGCTATTATAGTGGTATGATCAATTTTTCCCCCAATTTTTTTCAGTAACAATGTATTAAGTTATTATATCCATAATAACTTGTTTTCTTATTACTCCATTTATGTTTACAGATTCTACATTATCAGAGTTGAGTTCAGATTTCTTCTCTTGCTTGAAAGGTATTAGAGTTACATATTTGATATATATTTAATATTTCTTCTCTTGCTCCGGTATAGTTTAGTTTTCATTTACATATTTCATATTATTAGAGTTATCTTCTATTT
The DNA here is from genome assembly GCA_024364735.1 of Boesenbergia rotunda. Classification (NCBI taxonomy): domain Eukaryota; kingdom Viridiplantae; phylum Streptophyta; class Magnoliopsida; order Zingiberales; family Zingiberaceae; genus Boesenbergia; species Boesenbergia rotunda. The sequence continues at coordinate 509,584 of JAGFNQ010000847.1, forward strand.
GTTATTTTTCTTCTATTAGATCGAGTTATCTTTTATTATATATGCTTACTTCATTTGTTATTTCTTATTGTTATCAATTCATATTTATTTCTGTATTGGATTGCTTTCTTATTGTTTTATCTTCTATTGTGCAGGAATATTTTTCCTTTCCATCCATTATTCACTCTGATATTCATGTACGTAATGATTCTCTACGAAACTCTGATTTTTGATATATGTTTACTTTCTTTTGATATATACATTTACTTGCTTGAAGTGTATAAGTTTTGATTCTCTACGAAACTCTGTATATGTTTACTTTCCATCCATTTTTGTTTACTCTATTACATTTGGATACATCATATGTTTACTCTTTTTTGGATTGGAAAGTTTAGATTGTATAAGTTTCCACTTGTTTCAAAGTTTCGATTGTAAAAGTTTGGAAATTAAACTTTGGAATGAATAGTGGATTGAATCTATACATTTCGAAATGATTGTTTGGATCTGATTGGATTCGAAATAAAAATTTGGATTGTTGTAAATGTTTGGATTGTTATAAATGTTTGGATTGTAATTGTGAATATTTGGATTGTTTTGAATGTTTGGATTGTAATTGTGAATGTTTGGATTGTAATTGTGAATGTTTGGATGTTGAAATCTATATTCTTGTTTCATATTTGTATATGTTATTAATGTATCCATGGAAAGTCGAAGAAATGGATACTGCCTTACAAAAATTTCCAGGTTTAGCGACGGATATTTTTAAAAATCCGTCTCAAATAGCGACGGATATTTGACTATTCCGTCGCTAAAACGATTTATTGGCGACATATTTTGACCGTATCCGTCGCTATTACGATATATTAGCGACGACATTTGACCTTATCCGTCGCTACTCAAAAAGTTTACGACGGATATTTGACCATCCGTCGCTACTATTTCCCCGGCCACTTTTGGGAGTTTTGCGACGGGGGGTTAAAAATCCGTCGCTAATATAGCGACGGAGGTCAAAAAAACGCCGTCGCTAACAAGCTCTGCGACGGGTTCCCAGTCGACGGCGACAATTCCGTCGCTAATCCGTCGCTATTACTGTTTAGCGACGGAATAGCGACGGATTATTGCCGTCGCTATTGCATGTTATTTTTGTAGTGATGGACCCGTTTAGAATAATGGTAAAGTTGCTTTAAATCCCTAATGGGGAGTCAAACTTTGCCTTCACTCCCCACACAAGTTTTTGTTTGTTTTTGCTCCCTAATGGAACTTAGTATAAAAGGGTAAAAATTGAGTATACATCAGTGAAAACTGAGTATAAAAGAGTGAAACTTGAGTATAAAAGAGTGAAAATTGAGTACAGGGTTATTGATGTGGTGGATGCAAACTGCCATACTCAGTTTTCTAACTTTTATACTCAATTTTCTTCAAATAATACTCACCAAACATCACATCAGGGACTGCATGCAAAGAAATATTTGGGTAGGGATTGCATACAAAGTTGACTTGGTAAGTGGGGAGTTTAGGAAAATTTACCCTTAGAATAATCTTTACTTATCATGTGATCTTAGTTTTCAATTACCAATTCACTCACCACAAGAACAGTTAAAAGTATTTTATTTCATTTACTCTCCTTAATTGAACCAGCTCGGTGAACAAGACAAGTGAATTCCTTCTCCCTCTTCTCTTATGACACATGTAGCTTCTAATTCTATCAGTTTTCAACCAGCTCGGTGATTATCGTCGCTAATCTTCCTTCTAATTTAATTTGGCCACTCGTCTAATTACAGAATTAAGCATAAAACACAGATCAGTTTTCAATTAATACTAACCTCTAAATCATTAAAGTCTAATATGAGAGAGTTTTAGGGCACCCTTGAAAATGTTGTTGTGCTGATCAATTGGGCTGGCATACACAAAATTAATCAGTGCATGCGCTGAGGCAAAGTTGTTGTGTTTCTTTAATTAACCACAACATTCTCAATAATTCACAAAACATGGTTAGAGTGTCTCCTCGATTCCAATTTGGACGGGCCTCTAGCTTCGAGTTATCATCATCTATGTCACACTTGTCTTATCTCTTCCTCTGCGACTAGAAATGCAAGTCTTCTTTTACGTTTCCCACTATTATTTTTTGATCATATATAAATAGTTCTTGCATTTGCTTATTAGAGTTAGCTAAGTTAGTAGTTTTAATCTATACAGTTCTATGGGAGTGAGATTGAGACAACTCTACCATCTGTACTTAAACTATTGAGAATTAATTAATAAAGAAATAATCTTGGTCAAAATTAAAAGGGTGAGATCTCATTTTATTTGCAACTCTAAGATATGCTAGAGAACTTTGGTCATCTCGAGTACCTACTCCAATGTAGGGCCTTGGACTGGCCATTTATAATAAACTGAAGTATCATGTATTGTTTTATGTGGAAAATTGGCCAAAAGTGCAGTTGTAGAATTGAGAGAAAGGAGTTGGAAATCTTTCACAAAGATTCCCTCCATGGTTGAGATGGTAGGAGAGGTAAGTTTGAGACAGAGACTGTTTTTACTTGGTTGTTTTATCACCAGATGAACAATATCATACCCTGCCAATCTCAAGAATAGACTTTAATACCGTCTTCCAGAATTTGAGTTTATCTCCTACTGATTAACCATTGACTTGCAACTTTTAATGGGAATATTCCATAGATTAGCACACTGCACATAATTAAGATAATAGTTGTGGGAGATTTTGCTGGATCTTCAAACTCAATCTCAGGAACAGTCAAACTAAAGAGACAAAGGATTAGGTAGCAATTGGATTCCATGGTCAAAGTAAGAAGTTAGAAAGAATAGGTTTAGGTGGAAGTTGTCCCAGTGACAGGGTACACTGCCCCGCAATTGGTGCTCTTAAATCCTCCAGCTGCAGCTGAGCAAAGCAGCATTTGCCCTTCAATTCAATCCTCTTATTTCTTCAAGTTAAAGCTCTTCGTTCCCTTCTCCACCTTTCCCATTCTCTACCTCCTCCTCCTCCTCCTCAAGGACGCTGACATGCTTAACTTAATCTGCTTTGTCTTTATCTTTGTCTTTGTTTAAACAAAACCACTTTTCATTGTTTATGCGTCACGAGGCACCGCCCTCTGCCACGGAACGTGCTCACGTGCCTCGCGTGTTATTTTATTCCTTGCTTCCTGCCAGTCTCCAGTTCTTTGTATGTTAAATTTGATTAGATTTGTGTCTGTGTGTGTGTTTTTCTTTTCCTAACCGATGTTCAGTAGCTCTGTAATCAGCGTATATAGTTAAACCCGGTGGTAAAAGTTAGGACCACTCGTGGATGGAGATGGCTATTGGAATGGAAGGAAAGTAGCTAGTTGTAGAAGAAGCAGCTAGCAGCTAGCAGCCCGACAATAAATGGTCAGAAATCTAAGGAAAAATTCTGTTTTTTGCTAACTGTTCCTCCGATGCCTTGCAACTGAACAGAGCTGCGAGATTGGAAAGTGCAAGAGCAATGGGCGATCGGAGATTCTCCTTTGGACTAGCTAGAAATTAGCCCACATACAATAATAGATTGAGGTGAGGTTTTGGTTCTTAGTAGGAGGAGAAAAGAGTGAGATAGAGAAGAAATGGTGGGCTCGGGACGAGGGGACAGTAGGAGCAAGGAGGCAATTGGGATGATGGCTCTGCATGAGGCTCTCAGGAACGTCTGCCTCAGCTCGGATTGGACTTACTCTGTTTTCTGGACCATACGCCCTCGCCCGTACTCTCTCCCTCTCTCTTTCTCTACTACGTTCGCGTAATTGCTGTTGATTAATTCGTTTTTACCAACCTGATGAGCAGGAGGAGTAGAAGTGGCAATGTCTGCAAGGTGGTGGGAGACGACAATGGCAGCCTGTGAGTCGTCGCCGCTAATTGCTCGTCTGATGTGCAGATTTGAATCCTCGTCCAGATTAGCTAATTCCCTCAGGGATATGATAAAATTGTAGGATGTTGATGTGGGAAGATGGATTTTGCCAGACAAGTGCAGCCGGGTGCGTGGACGGGGACGATCCTGTGAGGAAGGCCTTCAGCAAGATGTCCATTCAACTCTACAACTATGGAGAAGGGTGGGTAATCGGTAGGTGCTGAGGGATAGCCATTGACCATAGAAGAAACAACTCTTCATTCTTAATTACCACCTTCCCTTGCGAAATTAACTCTTCTTCAATCATTTTCTGTTAAAATAACTGGTTAATTAGTGATGAATTGGCCAAAAGATGAGTGTGTTTTTCCCTAATTAATTTCTTTTGCTAATGGTTTGTTGAGCTGGGAAATCGATCGAACTGTGCAGCTTGATGGGGAAGGTTGCTTCTGATAAGTGTCACAAATGGGTGTTCAAGGAACCTTCGGATCAATGTGAGGCCGGCGTAACCAGCTACTGGCAGAGCTCCTTTGATGCTGTACGTCGTAGCCAGTCTCTGTTTGCTTGATAGATACACTTTGGACCATCATTGAATTTGTACCTTCAAAAGAATGAGAATCGGATGCCCTTTAACTTTAATCATTGTGAATGGAGCTTTATTCTTTGTTTTCCTTTGTGAATGCAGCTTCCACCAGAATGGACCGATCAATTTGCCTCTGGCATTCAGGCAACACACTTTTCCCTTTTTAAATTTTCTTTTCTAAACTACTTTTAGTTAAGTTGTGATCTTTGGATCAGACTATAGCTGTGATCCAAGTAGGCCATGGCCTCCTCCAACTTGGTTCCTGCAAGATAGTAAGTGTGTGTCGATGATTTCCTTTCCTTTTTGGATTATGTGTGTTTTTATTTTCCTAAAGATCACATCAAGATTCAAACTTGGGAACACATTAGATAGCAGAGGACCTGCATTTCGTGTTGAGAATGAGGCACATGTTTGAATCGCTGGGGCACCAGTCCAGCTTCTTCCTCTCTCAGCTCCACTCCTCCAGGAACAGCAGCGCGGCTTCCTCTGTCGCATTCAATCAAATGCCTGCTCCGAATCCACCGTCGGTCTACAGCTGGAGCCACTCTGCTTCTCTGAATTCTCCCGCATTTTACCAACCTTCTCCCCATGGCGGATTTCCTAACAGCAAGGACGCTACCCGCCTCTTCCTCCCTCGCTCCGCCGGAGCTCAACTGGAAGAGCCGGATCCGGACCTGCGTTGGCCCAACGGCCTCTCCTTCTTCTCTGCTCTCACAGGAAAACCAGACGACGCCAAGATTCTATTTAACTCCGAGGTGATGGGAGACAAGATTCAGCATGCTTCCGTGAGCCTTTATGGCAACGGTGACGAGGGGAAGGGTGTTCTCGATACTTCGAGTATCCATGGCAATGGAGGTGAGGCCGTTCTTGGCGTGGATAACACAGAGGACTTCTTGAGTTTGGAGAGCCACTCCAGCAGAAGCAGGAAAATGGAGAATATGATGGAGAACTACTGGAACTAGTCTACTGTTCTGAGATTGTTTTCTCTCCTGTTACGATTAAGCCATCTTAATTAGTTTGATGATCATCAGCTGCCATTTTCTTGTTGTACATTTTCGCGATGCTTGAGAGTAAAATGTGGCATCTTCATTTCGATAGAATCTAATTTCAAATAAAATTATGGGCCAAATCCAAGTAGGCATTAAGAACGAGATGAATTGGACTGGCTACCTAATTTCTCTTACAATGCTCTGCAATAGCAGTTTGCATTTTGTAAATTAACCTGCTAATTTCGTTTGCAGTAGTAGTTCAAGTATCACATTATCGCAATTATATAAATATATATATAGCGATGGAGACGCCCCGTTGTTTTCTGCTGTCCAGACGAAGTTATTGAACTGTCAGCGTCTCTGCGACACTTTGTGCCAGGCAAGGCCAGGCCAGCTTGAAGTGTATATAGCTGTTATTGATTCTTCAATTTAAACTGTTTGTTCAAACTGGTTCCTTCCTGGCACAACAACTAAGTGTAGAACATAAGCAAGTTATCGGATACGATAGGACGAAACTCACAGATTGGCAAATAGTGTGTAAAGGTCGACACTCGTTTATCTCTGAGGACAACGGTGCAACTGCTTGCATAGTCTTGAGATGTGTATGTATAAATTTTATATTGTTCATCGTATAGGAGAGATATTATTCGATTTTCGAGCGAGCATGAACCTCCGGAGGCATGACACTGAAACTCAGGTTGATAGACAAAGGCGAAATCGTTCACCCCCAGCGCCCCCGCCACACCCGTCCCAAGGCCATCACGAGGAAGGTAAATCACGGTTCCCGGAGTAATTAGTGCACAGAAACTCAGGTTGATAGAGACTCCGCGGGACCTAATAGTTGACTGAAGACATGATTGGTTAAGAAAATAAGTTTGCATAAGATAAGACAAGTCACTGAAGGAGCGAATTTCGGTGATACGAGTCCCCGATAGAGATTAGGCACGATCCAACTTAGAACCATTTCAGAACTCTAAGTTGAGACCTTGACTAGATCCTGGTCTTGGAAAGTCAGGATCTAATTAATACTGAATTTTATTTTACCCTGTTTATATTTGTGTTAACTTTGTTTTGCAGGGTATATTTAGTTTTTGGACTAATATATTTTGTAGGGTCTAAACTATAAAATTCAACCTCGGATGAACAATGCCTGAGGGCCTTAGGTGGGACCTGAGGCGCCTAAGTTGGGACTGGAGGTGCCTCGGATGGTTGAGGGCACCTCGGCGCAGCAGCCGCTGAAGATGAGGATTCTGTTGGATCAGGTTGGACCGGCTAGAGGGGGTGAATAGACGGAAAAAAAAATTATGAAAGTGGAGACACTCGTCTTTAAAAAAAAGAAACTTGGTCGCAACTGAGAACGTTGCATCCAAGGCAGTGGACGCTCAATAAAAATCTCCTTCTGGCGGAGAAGCCTTACAAAAACAGCACGCTAGACTTTTAGGGAGTTTACAAGAATGAATTAATGAAATTGAATAAAAAGGTTGAAACTCTAAGTCTATTTATAGCCTAAGAGAATAAATTTGGATTGTTGATTGTTGAGAAATTTTCTCTTAGCCGTTGATCCATGGATGTAATCTGGATGGTTGATCTTGGATGAGATTAAACTGCATCCATTGGATCTGATTAAAGGATAAAGTTATCCTTTAAGAGATAACTTTGTCTTCTGCTCGCAACAGATAAATAACTTTATCATCTGCTCGCAACAACTTCAATCACTTCTCTTCCTTATCTCAGTCGGTAAGGTTGGTGATATATGTCGGTGAGGTTGCTGGTTCAAATCTTCGCAGCAACAAATTAAATTCTTTTTGTTTCAGGTGTCTTATTTGACTTGGTCAAACTGACCAGTCTTTTGGTTGATCTTCTGGGTGATTTCCGGCCCACCGGAGTTAGGCTCACCCGAACCCGACTCCGGCCTTTCGACCCTCGAGCGTGCTTCCTCCCGGTTTCCCGTCCCTCGGGCGTCGCGTACGTCCTTCTCGATCCACCGGTGTACTCTTCCGCAGCTTCCGCGTCCCTCGGATTGTACCGAGCCCATCGGCTCACTTCCCCGCACAATCCTTCTCGTCCGCTACATCTTACACTCGACTTCCTTCGTACCTAAGCTCCTGCACACTTAGCAGAGGGATTAAACATACCAGGACCTAACTTAAATTGGTTGATCACATCAAAATCAATCAGGGGTACTTACAATCTCCCCCTTTTTGATGTGCATCAATCCGAGTTAAGTTAGGGTAAACAAAATAAAAAAAAACAAGCATAATAATGTAAATGCATAATAATGTAAACAGTTTAAGTTAAAAAAATTTAATTTAGAATAAATTAAAATTCTATCCCTTAACTTAATACTATTCCTCCCCCTTTGATCACATCAAAAAATGGGAAAATATAATTAGGGAAGAAAATTTTTGAGTGCGATAAAAAATATTCTAAGTGAAAAAAAATCACGTTACCACAGATTTTTCAAATTTAAAATGACATATTTTTTCAAAGTTAATTCCATTTTTTTTGTAAAAAAAATGACATAAATAAAATCTAAATTTTTTTGATAAAATTCACAGCTGATGAAGAGATCCAAAAAAATCGGATCTGGTCAAAATATTTTTCCATCGAATTTTAAAAATAAAAAAATATTTCAATAAACAATTCATAAAAAATCGAAAAAAATCTGAATATTTTTGTTAAAGTTGAAGATGAAGATATGAGTTTGGACAAAAATTTTGAGTTTTAAATTCGTTCATCAAGTTCAAAAATGACATACCAACACATAAGAGTTCTTGAAGAGTAAATTTTAAAAAATTGGAAAAAAATACTTCGAAAAATTTGAAAAAAAATTGTAATGAGTCTTTCCCCTAAACTCTTAATTTCAAATTTCGAGGGAAAAAAATATTCAAAAAATTTTGAAAGAAGTTCCAGTAGATAGACAGCATAATTGTGCATAAAAAAAATAAAGACATAATTTTTATTAGAGAAACAAAATGCGCACATATATAATAACCAAAAAAAATTATCAGTTTAATACAAATTTAGGAACCCAAAATAAGTTCCTGTCTATAGGATTAATTAAAAACTTAGGCGGAATATAGCTTTTGGGCACCTTTTTAAATTGACCCTTATGATTTTTAAAATACCAATTTAAATTATCAGGAAAGCAATTTTTCTTTTGGCGTAAATATGCAATATCAAGTTCTAATTTTTGCACCAAGTTTTTCAAATTATCATTTTCATTTTTCAAAATTTCAGACGAGGATGTAAGTGTTAATTCATTTTTTAATTTTTAATTTTCTTTTTCTAATCTACAATTAGATTTGAGCAAAGCTTTAACTCCAGCATATAACTGATCATGAGGAAGAAAACAAACCTCACTTACCGGGTCGCTTTCGAAAAGCGAGGTTCCTCTTTCGTCATCGCTTTCTTCTGACGTCTCTCCCCCTTTATCAGTGCTCCATTCTTGATGATTTGTCATCAACGCAAGTCCCGCGTATTCTTGACCTTCCGACTCTTCTGACGAGGACTCATCGTCGAGTTGGATCTTGTGTTTAGTGCGGCGATGTCTGATTTCTTATTCTTTTCTTCATGCAATTCCAGGAATTTCTCCCAGAGCTCTTTTGCCGAGTTGTAATTCTCGATGCAGTTAACTTCTTGCGTGGGAAGAACGGCTAGTAGATGAAATTCAGCTTTGCTGTTTGCTTCAAAGTCTGATTTCTCCTTCTTGGTCCACAACTCTATTTCTTTATCTATGCCGTTGTTGTCTTTAGGAACTGAAAAATCATTTTTCATAATTATTAGCAATTCAATATCAGTTTTAAAAAATACCTGCATTCGGCGCTTCCACATCGCGAACTCCCCCTCAAACTTCGGCGGGTAGATTACGACTCCAACCATTTTCTTGAAATTGCTGCAGTCGGCGGTTAGTCCTTCTGCGGCGACCTTGGCTCTGATACCACTTGTTGGATCAGGTTGGACCGGCTAGAGGGGGTGAATAGACGAAAAAAAAAATTATGAAAGTGGAGGCACTCGTCTTTAAAAAAAAAAAACTTGGTCGCAACTGAGAACGTTGCTTCCAAGGCAGTGGACGCTCAATAAAAATCTCCTTCTGGCGGAGAAGCCTTACAAAAACAGCACGCTAGACTTTTAGGGAGTTTACAAGAATGAATTAATGAAATTGAATAAAAAGGTTGAAACTCTAAGTCTATTTATAGCCTAAGAGAATAAATTTGGATTGTTGATTGTTGAGAAATTTTCTCTTGGCCGTTGATCCATGGATGTAATCTGGATGGTTGATCTTGGATGAGATTAAACTGCATCCATTGGATCTGATTAAAGGATAAAGTTATCCTTTAAGAGATAACTTTGTCTTCTGCTCGTAACAGATAAATAACTTTATCATCTGCTCGCAACAACTTCAATCACTTCTCTTCCTTATCTCAGTCGGTAAGGTTGGTGATATATGTCGGTGAGGTTGCTGGTTTAAATCTTCGCAGCAACAAATTAAATTCTTTTTGTTTCAGATGTCTTATTTGACTTGGTCAAACTGACCAGTCTTTTGGTTCATCTTCTGGGTGATTTCCGGCCAACCGGAGTTAGGCTCACCCGAACCCGACTCCGGCCTTTCGCTCCTCGAGCGTGCTTCCTCCCGGTTTCCCGTCCCTCGGGCATCGCGTACGTCCTTCTCGATCCACCGGTGTACTCTTCCGCAGCTTCCGCGTCCCTCGGATTGTACCGAGCCCGTCGGCTCACTTCCCCGCACAATCATTCTCGTCCGCTACGTCTTACACTCGACTTCCTCCGTACCTAAGCTCCTGCACACTTAGCAGGGGGATTAAACATACCAGGACCTAACTTAAATTGGTTGATCACATCAAAATCAATCAGGGGTACTTACAGATTCAACGAACTAAGACGTCTCAGCTTGAATCCGAGGCATCTAAGTTGGGAACCGAGACACCTTAGTTGGGATCGGAAATGCCTTCCAGAGGATAAACTATGCAGATTCAGATTTGATAAGTGTTTTAGACCTGAGGTGTCTCAGTTGTCCTATATAAGAAGCTCGAACTCAAGACTTCACATACAACTTTTACACTCTATTCTTGAGCCCAAGCAATCGTTATGCTTCCTGATCTTCGTGTTATGGTCTTGCTACGACTCGACTACGATCGACTGCTGCCAAAAGATCGATCCCAACACCTAAACATGACTAGAAATCTATTATTATGTTGGGTAACAAAAGTTTATTTCTGTATTTTTAAAATTACATAAAAGTGTAGGGTTGTTATATTTCTCGATTATTCATTTATACTCAATCATTCTATCGGGAGTTCATCGGTAGAGGATATTAATGGATTGTCAATTGAAAAAGTCTAATAAATCTGGATCTTAGAGTAGGAGTTTCTGAAAGCTCCGAACTAAATAAAATCTTATTTTGCGTGCTTATGTTTTTCATAATCTCTGCTGCCACTCACTTTTTATTAATCTTGAAAAAATTATTAATTTTAATAGATACTTATTCACCATTCTCTCCTTTTCCACGTGCAACCGATACTAAAAAAAAATATGTAATTACATACTCCAGGTATATTACATAAATTTTAAGATGAAAAATATGTTTAAGACATTTTTTTATTCGGTTTTTTTTATAAATCTCTCATAAATTGTATATTGGAGATAGTCCTTAGTAAAACTGTTTGCAATATCAAAAAGTTTCATGAAACTTATCTATGGGAATGTACGTTGAAATACATAATAAAATAGTATATAGACATAGAAAATAAATAAATAAATAGAAGATAATTATTTTTTTAATTATTGATGGTCGTAGTTTAAAATAATATATGAAAAATATAATAATAAATACAAAATTAATAATAAATATAGTTATGATTGCAATTCAAATACTAAAAATCATCAATAATTGAAATTAAATTCTGAACTGTCATTTTTATCGTCATTATCTTCCGACAAACTCAACAAGAAAATGTCGAACGTTAATTTGGTTGCCAATTTATTAAAATATCTTCTCTAGCTATACGACCACTAAAATCTTCTAAACAAATAATCATCGGTAGAGAAAGAGAAGCACGAAGTTATAAATTTGTTGTTGCTGAATTCCTGGAAGATGACACCAAACTTGGTGGCTTTGGAAAACGAAGAGTCCCGACTGTAATTTTGATGGTTAAAATTTATTTGAGCAGAGAAAAGGAAGAAAATTTACTACTACGTGCTGACAAAAATTTAAAAAATGCTTACTATTTGATGGATTAGAAGATGACTATTAAAAAGAGACAAGACCCCGAAGGAATGTTTGCTACTGAGTGGCTGTTGTTCAAAAGGAATAGAGGAGGAAGAGAAGGACAAAGTTTATTGGAGCTAACATTGGAGCAAAAGTTGATAATGCTCATCTTATATGGTACAGTATTGTAGCCCCTATAAAATATAGGTCATAAATCATAGAGGATATTTTATCCTAATACAGTGACCCTTTGTATGTCTGAGATCAGACACCTAATGAAATATTTTACACGCGTTAGAAATTGATTCCAAGATTTATTGAAGTAATCACCTGTATAGGTATCAACTATAACAATATATAGGGAGAAAGTGAAAAAATACGGATCTCAACTATGATAATATGTAGGTGATAAAAGACAAAGTGCTCGTTTTCAGTGTCCCCGCAAGTCTTTCTAGGACCAACACAGAGGAGATAAATCACGATGATTGAAAAGGTAAGAAATTAGGGAAAAGACTTTTTACATAGGGTGCAGGGATTTATGTCCTATCAACCCCGTGACTCGAATTTAAGATCTTTAGTGATATTAATCTTTTATTATCTCAGTTATATTCGTGGGGACACTATGATATACATAGGGGGAAAGAGAAAAAGAGAAAAGAAAAAACGAGGGAGAGGATCATAAAGAGATAGAAAAAGCGTATTGTCCTTGAGATTAAAAAAAGAAGGAAAGTGATGTTGTTTTACAGGAAAATAGAAAGAGAAAGAAGTAGAGGGAGGAGAAGCGGAAGATGGAGTTGAATGTGTTACTGCTATTGAGAAGAGAAGTTTCTGGATTGATGTTCAAAAAAAGGAGAGGAAGTGACAAAAGAAGAATTGGGGAAGAGAAGAATAAAGAAAAGGGAATGAAGCTTGCTATACTGCTGATGAAGGAGCAAATTTCGACGGTGCTTCCTTGGATTAGTAGCACTGAAATACTTCACAATTGATTTAGGAGCAAATTTTGGCATTGAAGATCTCAAGAAGGGAAGAGTGGTGACGTGGAAGATAAGAAAAGCTCAAGAAGTGAACCTAGTAACTACCAAATTTCAGGTGCCATGCATCTCTCTTCTCCAATCTGAAAGAGCAGTACTGCAAATTGTTAGATCATCAACGACCATTCAGTGACTGATCATGACTCGCAGGCTGCCGCATGTTATGTGTCCAAAAGGACACAAGCTTTGATTGAGGAAATGCATGCAGAAACCAAATTCATGCATGATGAAGAATAATATCCATCGAAGTTTTCAGAGGTGACGTCGATCGCAATCAGGGAAGTAGAAGATCATGGAGACTTACGTTGCCAAGAGCAGTAATTTGAATATCTAAGATGGAAAATTTAAGTAATCACATGCTTACTAACGCGTGTTTGTACTATTTAAGTACTGCTAGTTATACTACAACAAATGCTTAAAGAGCTTTATTGAACATTAAATTAACAATATCTTAATCCACATGAAACATCTAAAGTGATATTTAATCCTATATTATCCTACAAATAAAGGCGCTTTGGCACTATGTTTCTTTCATCTCACCCACTTGCTTGATTTGATTGATGCATGAATTGAATTAATCTAAATTCAGTATAATTCAAGTGTTTGAGGGAATTATCCCTTCCCTCCATGTTCCATCTTCTCTGTTCCATTCCCTTCCTCCTCCACCACCTCCCTGTCCCCACCTTCCTTCCTCCGCCCTCCTCCCTCCGGCCTATAAATAAACACCTTCCCTCCTTCATCCTTCCCATCTCGAACGCCGATCCCTCAATCAATTTGCCGGCCACCTTTTCTTCACTAATTATAATCCCTTCACCAACATGTGCAATTCCAAGGTCAAGTCCGGCCATGCAATGGAGGTGGCGGATATCGGCGGCCGTCCGGTCCTGCAGCCTGCCTCCAACCGCATCGCCCCGCTGGAGGCTGCTCGGCCGCTGAAGAAGACCTTGCAGAAGTCCCTCTCTTTGCCCTCCTCGTTCGCCAAAAATGCAGCTCGAGCGGATGGGGATCACATTGCTCCTGTGACTCCTACTAAGCTCTCGTCCCCTGTCTCGCCCCAGCCGAAGCAGGTCAAGGCTGCTCCTCAGCGAGGCATTGAGTCCAACGGGTTGAGTACGAGCAGTGATAAGCTCGCGGTGCCGAAGCCGACTCCCACTAAGTTACCGCGTCCGGTGATGAAGCGGTCAATGAGCTTCGTCGGAGCCGGCCAACCGGCTGTGTCGCCGGAATCGATGTCCTTGCTTGGTTTTGACAGCGCTCCCGGCAGCATCGCCGCGGCGCAGAGGGAGCACGCCGTGCTTGCTCAAGCGCAGCGCAAGATGCGGACTGCGCACTACGGCCGCACGCCGGAGAAGCTCGACGGAAAGGTAGTTCCTGTTGACTATTCGACGATCAATGATGTGAATAGCCAAGATGGGAAGAGATGCAGTTTCATCACATCAAATTCTGGTGAAAAAAAAATGACCTTTTGTTACTCCCTTTTTCCTTCAGCGAGATCTTTGAACTCTCACTAATTTCTTCTTGTTCTACGATTTAGATTCTGTGTATGTTGCATACCATGATGAGGAGTGGGGAGTGCCCGTCCATGATGACAAGTAATTAAGCTTCCTTCCCTCCTCTCTTTACCTCTCTGCGTCGAGACTAGACTAAAGAAGCTGGTTCTTCACAGGATGCTATTTGAATTACTAGTACTGGCAGGAGTTCAAGTTGGTTTGGATTGGACGACCATATTGAAGAAAAGGGAGGAATTCAAGTGAGAAAAGCAAAAATTATTGAAAGTAGAATCGGTAAAGCCACACTGAGATTCAAGTTCACTGATATGCCTAGCCTACTGGGTTTGCAGGGTTGCTTTTTCCGAGTTCGACGCAGAGTTGGTGGCCAAGTTCACCGAGAGGCAAATGGCATCAGTTTGTGCAGCTTGTGTGTTGGATATAGGAAAGGTTAGGGGAGTAATCGACAACGCGAAGAGAATCCTTGAGGTACTTCACTTCACTTATTCCCTCCTGTTTAGATTTGTTAAAATTTAGTTTTATCTTCAATTTTGAATCTTGAATTTTCTAATCAGACAGCACATGTGACTGGTCGGACAGGTCAGAAGAGAGTTTGCATCGTTTGCCAATTACTTGTGGGGGTACATCAACCACAAGCCCCTCTCACCCAACTACAGGTCCAGCCGGAAAATTCCTGTTAAGACATCCAAATCAGAGTCCATCAGCAAAGACATGGTGCGCCGCGGGTTCCGGTTCGTTGGCCCGACCGTGATCCATTCCTTCATGCAGGCTGCCGGGATGACAAATGACCACCTCGTCTCGTGCCCCCGCCACCTTCATTGCTCCATGACAACAACCACCAATGCCAATGACCACCCGGCTTGCTTCCACTCTGACCATCATCATCGCTTTGTAAATTGATTAGCTAAGTGAGATTAGGTGCCCTCTGCTTATTTGTAAAAGAGGAATCCAGTGAGCTGTGACCACTTGTGTAACATGGTTGTCAAGTGTGTGTGATTGAGGTGTTTTTTTCTTTATTTTTTCTCAAATTTAATGATAGGAGATTGCATAATTGCATGTGCTGAGCTTAGGGACATGGCATGTGAGCTGACAGCAATTAGCATGCATGACCACTACGACCTCAATAATTCCTTTGAGTCATCATCCAGCCAAGCTTCCTTTCATACCATGCCAAGCCCTCACTATTTTAAGATTCAATCCCTAATTATAACGTGTTTCAAAAAAAAAATCTCCAAATGAGACATGAATATTAAGACGCTGGGCTTCTAGACTGTCCACTATGAACCTTGATGATCGTTGAGAAACTTCCATAGAATCGAATTGATCATCTCAAATTTATCTGCTACCGAATCCAATATTTTTTCTTTTTCCTTTCAGACCATGCCATTGGGGAAGAAGAATATTTAATAACAAGCAAGCAATTGCTTTCCCTACTACTTTCTCTTACCGTCTGCCTAAAGAATCTTTGGCTTTTGCACTTCCTTTTGTTTTGGTGTATTCCAGCTGCTGATATTTTTAGCATATGAGCATGGCATATGGGCTGATAATATTTCCTTCAAAAATTAAAAAGTGCCTGTTATTTTCGTTATCATCAAAAGCGGATCCATATTCAAAATCTCATTTTATTTTTCACGTAATATATATACACACTAAGAATAAAATTGATTATGTCTTTATTCAAAAGTTGATAAAAGATGATTTACTCAACCCAACATCCCCGTCAACTGTCTCAAAGTCAACAAGGAAGAAATAAATCGCAAGAGCTACTAGCTCGGATGTTGTAACTAGTACGTGGGAAAGATGGGCACACTGACTTTATCAGATTTTGATTCCCAGATCTCATATTGATAACACTCATACACTAACCATCAATTCATCCCGTGGAGACCTGATCATGTCTTTATTTAAGTACAATCATCATATGAACCTCATTAACTTAATTATCGGAGGCGTTAAACAAGCGAATCACCTTTTGCCACCTCATTAACTTAATTATCAATACATTAAACATTACTAATCATCCATTCATCTCATGGGGACCTGATCATGTCTTTGGGGACCTGATCATGTCTTTATTCAAGTACAATCATCATATGAACCTCATTAACTTAATTATCGAAGGCATTAGACGAACAAATCACCTTTTGTCGTCTCATTAACTTAATCATCAATACATTAAACATTACATGAAGAGGAACAATCCTCTTAAGTATACAGGTCAATACCTCCTATCTGAAATCTCCCATTTGCCTTGCCATCTTTAACAGCTAGGAATTTAAATCTAGCAAATCAAGATTCACAATTATGAAATTAGCACGGAATTAATTAGAGATAACATTCAAATAGCTTCAATAGAAATTTACCTAAATAAATTAGACTTGAATTTCATTTTTACTGTAAAAGCTTTCCGTTGGAAACGTCTATCAAATATTTGAGATTTCTGTTCATCCAAGGGAATCCATGTAGAACCTCCAACTTGCTTTGCCTCTAAAATCCTTCAAAACAAAGTTTCACTATAATTAGCATCAGACTTATTATGCGATGGCCTTGGACGATATTATCTTTATATATTGACAAAATATTGCACTCTGTGACAAAACTTGCTTTCCTAGGTGTCAAGCACAAACAGGAGTTATTGAACTACCTAGATGAAAAGAATAAGTTTGACTAATAGCAATATGTAATCAACTATAATAGGCCGATAAAAATGTGATTTTTAGTAGGGCTAAGCAATCGGTTAATAACTGGACTGACTAAACCAATTAAACTGAAACCAAACAAACGAAACTTTTTTTTGACAAACCAAACTGACTGAACTTCCCTACAAAAATCAAACAAATTGAACTGATAAAAATCAATTAATTCGGTCAAAAACGGAAATAATCAAATTTTCAAACAATCGAATCCACCAATCAAACTGCTCTCCAGACATGAGCATGAGTCATGAGTTACGAATTTTAAACTTCAATTCGAGCATAACAATCAATTGATATGCTATGTATTTATAAGTCAACTGCTATATTAATCGACTGCTAATAATATAACAGTTCACTAATATGTTCGATTTAATCGGTTAAAATTTAAATTTTTAAAATTGAGACAATTAAACCAAATTAATTGATATTTTTTTAAAAAAATGAATTTCCGAATTAATCGAACCAAACTTTCAAATTGGTTTCCTTTAGCTCACCCCTAATTTTTAGAGAACTAAAATAAGTATTAGACGGCAGAAATAAAAAGTGACAGAGATAATATAATTTGGCATCTTTCAACATGATCATAAATGTGTTAATAAAGGAATATCATACCAATCCATTGGATCTCTTTCTGGAGCATCATTAGCCGATACAAAATCATATGACTTAAGCTCGCACATTTGCTCATCAGGAACTTCATAAATGAGCCAACATCCTGAGAAATTTAATTGACAGAACCAAACGGCATCACCATTCAGATAACTAATTAGTTTTATAAAAACAAATTCCAAAATGAGATCAGTTAATTTTTCAGTACAATGTATGGACAAAGAGACAGGATTTACAATGTACCATTCATCAAAATGAGTTTTGCTAATAACAGAATTGTCAAGGTCCAGTTTAATCTCCTTAGTATAAAAATAGTATTCCAAAGAGATTAAGGGAGTGTTTGATAGCGCTTCTACCAAGTGTTTCTTAGATTTTAGCTGTATGGAAGCACTTTTGAGTGTTTGTGAATGTCAAATTTCTATAACTTTTACTCAAAAGCGAAGCAAGAATTTGATACTTTTTCTTACTTATGTTTTTTTGTTTATGTTCTAAAATTAAAAGTTGACATTTATGTCCTTAATAATGGTCATCACACTTTTGACGTTTTTGACTTTTTCAATCACATTTTATTATAAGTATTTATTTTTTAAATAATATTTTATATTTTTATATGATTTATATTTCCAAACTTTTTTATACATATTTTTGTATATTTATATAGATTTTGTCATTTTTTATATTTTTATATTTATTAATTTTATATATTTTTTCAAACATTCATATTATAAAAAAAATAATTTTGATACAATATTCAAAATATAATAATAATTATATAAACACATTATTATTGATAGTGTATCAAAATTATATTTTAGATAATTAAAAAAAATTAATTTATATAGTTTAAGGATATTGTTGTGATTTAACTAAAACTTAAGCTTAGAAATAATTATTCATCACACTCAAATTTTACTTTTGGTTTATATTTTCAAACACTCCATACTTTAACTTCTCACTAACTTCAAAATAACCTCTATAAGAATCACTTTAAAATAAGCAAAAACTCTTCCAAACACTCCTAAACATAACAGAATTGTCACACAACTTTAAAAAATGCATATACTTAGATGATTAGCAAAGTCTAACCAACGGTTGAATATTAGCAATAACTATGCCGCATATTTGAAACTTCAGATATATTTGTGCATTGGATGAATGCACATCTATAATAATTTCAGTCATTCTAACAATACATTATAGGAGTAAAATATGGCTAGGCACAAAAATGCACAAAGAAACACTACGTAGAGGTAAATAGGATCTTGAAATAAAACATGACAATTTGAGATGAGTTCCGCAGTTAATTTTGAAACTTAATTGACCTACCTTTTGCTCCATTTGGTTCTTCCCATTTAGTTGAAAAAGTACCATCAAACGCTGAGGCAGCCTAAAAGTTACCATAATTAGAATACTCAAAGAACCAGTCACTGAAATTATTAACAATAACTGAAAGTTAAGATGGTCAATCGAAGCTACTTACAATCCCTGAAGGAAGTTCTTCACCACTTGCAAGAACTGAACCAGAACATAATCTATTAGGTTTAGGAAATTGCAAAACTTTGGGAAGGGAATTCTTTCCTTTGATATTATCAATTATTTCATTAATCACGTCCAATGTCACTGGCAAAGCAATAGAAGTTTGAACAGGATCAGCAGATAAAGACACATAAAACTTTCCATCATCAGCCCCAATCTCTAGCTTCAAGGAAGCGGCCGAAAGCAAACTTTCAATGCAGAGAATCATTTCATTAGAGACCTGAGATCCCTTGAACTCCATGAAAGATGTTCGATTCCTGAAGGATTTACTCTTAAGATCTTTCATCATTCTTTCAATTGTCTCTAAAACTCCAACAAAGTTGGCTAATGGAAGATTTTCAGCGAGCATTTGTGAGCACAACTTAGTCATGGCAGTGCCAATTTCTGTGACATGAACATCTACACATAAACGTTTTGGGCAAGAAGAACTGTTTAATGAGTTACTGTCACTAGAACCACACTCAAGTCTTTCTCTTCGCCATTCTATAGCACCACTTTGCCTTCCAGGTAATGAAATGGAGGCATCCAATTGACGATAAACCTCTCTCTCAAGTTCCTCTGCTTCTTTCTTATCACGATCTTCAAGCATTATAAGTAATTCAGCTGAATATCCATTTCGACATTCTTTTCTTATCAAGGAAAGAACTGCAGCAACATTGGTTTCTGTCGCAAGGCTCCGTCTTGATAAGACCTAAAAAATAACTAAACATGACCAATTGTTTCCATGAGGAAAAAATTAGATAGCAACTCAGCACCCTATGTGTTAACCTCATGCCACTTTCTTGTGTATCTTTTTGTAACATCGTAAACTCCATCTTTAGCAATAGCTATTGTGTAGTTCAGCTTCATGTTCCAGCTTCACCAAAAAAACTTTTAGATTATCTAGTATGGTACCCATAAGTTGTCAAGGTCGTAAACATACCCCTTTTCATACAATAATGGATTATCATAAACCCCTTCACATGGATCAAGATGCATCCATCTGCACATGCACTCACAAATTACTGACAACAATTATAAGACCATCTACGAAAAAGTCAAATATACTGTGTAACATTACCTCCCTAAAGATTGAGAAAAGCACTCCGTCCATACATGATCTGTAAAAGCTAGTATCTATGCATGAATCATAAGAAGAAAAAGAAAGTAAGACAATTTTCAAATAAATTGAAATTCATAAATTGTTGAGATTTTCTACTGCAACAGTGTAATAAAACATAGAAGATTCCTAGAGTGAATGAAACCCTAGTACAATGATAATGAAATTGGCCTGTTCTTCAAGGAAAAATATGCCATTAAGAAGGTTCAGCTAGACATTTAATCTTGATGGCCTTTTCCTTTTGGCACATGGAATTGGTAAGACACTCATATACACAAAGTTATTAGAATTATGAAAGAATCTAAATCATAAAAAATTTAATACAATGCTTATGCTTCATTTTTCAACATTACCCAACGAGCTTCATAACCCAAAGCCCGGCAATAGAGTGTAAAGCAATTAGCCCATTCTCCACACCGACCTCTCCTGGTTTCTAGAAGCTGGAAAACAGATGTTTAATAGTGGTGTCATTAAAGGACTTTGGAGGATTGAGCATACCAATAGTTAGTTAAAATAAAGGCAAGTACGCTGCCTCAGCGGCCCCCTAGAGCTGGCCCCACGGATATGGAGGGAGGCAAATGCAGGTACACAGGCGGGAGGCACATAGTGGGAAGCACCAGTCAGTTCCTGGGAATTGACCCCTGACCATTACGCCAGAATTGTCATGTGCCCACCATCTGTGCTACGCCCTGGGGGCATAGTAAAAAAGAAATTACCTTGAGTGGATCGTTGTACCGTGGAAAACGGGTGATACTGGAGCACATTTTGCATCTGAATAAAGATTAAAAATCAGTGAGAAGTCAAGCAAGGCATTTAAGTGATAAATTAGGTGTTTCCTAATGAAAGAGTGCTGATCTATACTCATGGAAGTCAGAAATTAAAGGAGTACCAAAGGAAAGCACGAGCCTACAGCATAACAAGTTGTCTCCCTAACTTCATAGGATTAATGATATTAATTAGAGAGTGATGGCATATTCTAAAAGATGATTAACTACTCTCTCAAAGGAACCTAGCCAACTAACCACCAACAAACAAAATGGAGTATCATGAGTTTAAAAACGATGACTGTAATGAATAAACTATACCATTCCAAGCAGTAAAGGTCTGGTGAAAAAAATGAGAAATGAAAACAGGTCTAGCAGGAAACAAATCAACTTATTAAATGCGATGGAAAACACATATAAAAGAAACTAGTATGCTTCTAGTCTAAATTTTTTAAGGTAAATATAATAGAAACTTGTGCCAAGCATGTACAAATATATCTAAGATATTTAAGATGAAATCTTGATATTAAATAGATACCTATAAATCTCAACACGATGACCACCAAATTTTATCTCAGACTGTTCGGGGCTGCCCATTCCAATGTTCATAGTTTCACCACCACATTTTTCGCAAGAAGGGGAATTGACCCATCTGCAAAATGTAAAGTAAATTAAAGGATATATAGTTGACTCATTGAGACAAGTGTTTTATAACCACGAAAAAATAAGTGGCAATCTCCATTAAAAGTTTATAAACGCAGAAATAAAGATTCTAGAACTCAACTATTAATATGGCATACCTTGGAAGATAATAAACCTACTTGGTAAATGATATAAAGTTCAACAATTCCAGCATCAATTAAGAGTCCTTTAAGTTCCCTATGTGAGTCTCTATTAGTCCTTTATGTTAATTATGTGAGTCTTTATGAGTCCTTTATGTTTTCTGAGTTTCTGAGAGTTCTGTTAAATAGTGTGATGCAATCTCCCTATGGTGTGATGCCTAGGAACCTTAGGTGTAATACCTAAGCTTCTACAATTTCACTTAATTCCATATTTCTACTCCCCAAATCTTCCAACACTCGATCTCTCTTCTTGTGCCACATCAAGTTAATAATCCAGTAAATTGACCTACATGATATATGACAATGTTCATTCTGAAAGCACAATGCAAAGTTCTATATTGTTAATTCGATAACCAAGAAAAAACATTCTAGCCATTTGAAACTATAATTTTGCCTATTCATTAACAAAGTTGTGCTTGTTCATTCATATTGTTGAGTGTATTCTAACATTAAATTTGACTACATATGAGCATAAATTTTCATCTAACTCTAACTCTAACCTTGGAGGAGAACCACTGTATGCCCATCTCCCATTGACGAGACAACCTAATAAATTTGGCTATCATACATCTAAAAACATCAAAGGAAGGAAAGGCAACCAATGCTAACACCATATAAACTTAAAACGGGTTATAAAACAATTGCCTCTTTTAGAGAGATTTTAGATTTAAATCCTCATCCCCAAAAGTGACTTTGGTAATTTTTGCTACAATGACCAGCAAGGAGGGGACAATGTTTACTTAAGTTAATTTAAGACTTGAGAGATAAATGGCTTTAATTCACACTCATAATTGCCATTTCATGAGATAGTAATGCATCGTGTATATTCATCATGCATGCATCTGCCATGATTTGAGTAGCAATTTCATAATAATTTCAACTACCCCTGCTTGTTCATTGGTTATTTATGGCATAGAAACAACCAAAGATCCCAATCCCCCAGAGCTCTAGGACACTTCTTTGGTTATTCTAGCGCACAGAGAAACGGAATCTTGGATGAATGTAAGTTCAAACATAAGATTTCAGCAGGGTAAATTACATTTTAGAATTGTAAAGTAAAAATTATCAAACTGCCGGGGGAGTAAATTTAATGTGCAAAAAGTATAAAAAATAAGCATCACACTACGTGCAGGTTCAGATGCAAACTGACATCTCATTGTGAACCATGAGATATGGGGGTCACAAGTACCATGAACAGGTGAACTGACACAGGCATGTTGACACCAGAATCCCTTGTATTCCCCACAGCTCATTTCCCTACATGACAAGGCCATCAAGAAAACAACACCCATGTTCCCTCCATGTTCAGTGCGGTGAGACTTATATGTCTAGACCAACAGCTTGTCTTCTTCCTATAATGTTTTCATAACTTGTGGCATTATTTAGTTTCTCAAGCAATAACTGTTTCTTCTTCCTATAATGCTGTTGTAACTTGTCGTACTTACAGTTTAGTTTCTCAACCAACATATTGAGTATGAGTATAATGAATAATAAATCATCTGATAAATCCTATCATTAACAATTAAATTGTCAAAGAAAATATTACAGTTGATGCACTAACTTGTGTTAGTGTGACACCAAAATTCCTTATTTAGTTTCTCAACCAATACATTTTAGTATTTGTACCATCTTTTTCTTCTTCCTGAGTTATTGTTCCTTTTACATTTTACTATTTGAGACACTTCCTGTGCATTCCCACTTCTAGCATATTCGATCTCTAGATGTAGAGACTACAAAACCTTGTTACAAGATCTTCTCATATATCCTCATCGTTGACAATTAAATGGTACAAACAAATATTGCTTATGTTCACCAACTTGCACTAGTCATATGATACCAAAGTTTACAGCATAATAAGAACAACAACTTCAATACTATCATGTCAGTTTAGTTTCAAGATTAGACATTTCAGAACTTTACTGCACACTAATTCCTCAAATGTCCTTGGTTGTTTCAAAAATGAACCCTTGTGAGTACAAAGTTTACACCCCCAAATTATCACACATAATCAACAAAAGTAGACGATGCCATATGACCTCAAAAGGGGTTTTACAAACACCTCTAAGATCTCATTTGTGTTGAGATAAAATATGCCAGTTAATTTACGAATCCAAAGATTTTAAATACATTGGTAAAGATCAATTTGACTTGTAGTATCAGTGTATAAATTTTACTATTTTATGTGTACTGGTCAGTGTGGCTTAGCATATTATCAGTCTGTTTCTCCTTGTACGTGTCTAAACATGTGCTTTTTACTAGCATCAGACTGTTATAGTGCTATTTTGCATTCTTCAATGAACTTTCATCAAACTAAAGCTAGAGTAGGTTGAGCATTAAAACAATTATATGATAACAGGAAAAAGAAATAGCCAAAACAATTGCTCCGCGGAAAGGTAATATCCAAACTGAATCATCTTCTAAGCACAAACAAAGGAACATTTTTGGGGGTTTTTGAATTACCTGAATGATTGTTTGAACCAGAAAAGCAACTGTAGCAAGATTGCATGATCTAACTCATTCTTTGAAGGTTTGAAGATTCCCTCCTATTACAAGCAAGGAACCAAAAGTTTATGGAATCAAATAATTGAAGTTATAGTCAATCAAATCATTGTACGAAAAATTGGAATCAGGTTCCAGAAAGCCCTTAGTTGATTTAACTCAATTTATAACCTATCAAAACACTTCCAAACATGGTAACTCGAATGCAAAATTTTGGATCTTGTATATGTTGAACCTAAGAGTACAAATACATATCGTTGCACTAACCACAACTATAATGTAATTTTGGAATCACAATTATAATTTTTGCGCATACTGACTAGAAGCAGTATCATTATGATCCAGTCTAGAGTTTCTGGAATTTGGTCAAAATAGGATTTGGCTTGACTCCACCAACACAAGGCCTTCATCACAGTCAACTCAAACAATGACTGTCCTATTGATGGAAACAGTCAAAAGTGGAAATGTACTGCTGTACACTAGCATCAGCGATTTACTATAGTATCTTCTGTCAGTTATTCTGGCATTAGAATCGCCCATGTTTCTCTTACAAATATTTACTCTATAGTTCATTTTCATTAAATGACGTTGATATGGGTCATTTTTGTGTAAATATCTATCATATGCAGCACTTATGATTTATCACAGCTTCCTCTTGAATTTATGGTACAATTCTGTCGTTGAAGTTTAATCTTTCCCCGTATCCATTTACATTAGAGATAAAATGTCCTTATTGCAACTGATTACTAGAAAGAAACACACAAAGTTATTATTATATGTACCTTAGCAAGGGCGACTGATGCCTTCTCCTCAATCTCGTCAAAAGGAACTGTCTTCTTTGCCGCATCTTGGCGGACAGGATCCTCATACTGCATTTTTTTTTCATACTACATCATCAAGTGTCATTCTACCAAAGGGGAAACAGCCTAAGAACTCAAGATCACGAGCTGAGTCAACTGACCATGAGAACCTGCTGAATGTATGGACGGATTCTCTGTTCAAATTCTATCCCATCACTCCTGACGGCATATTGTTGGAGCATAAGTGCCTCCTCTTCTGCCTGGTAATAACAATATAAGCAACCAATAACTGAAATTTAAATTATCAGTTCCAACAGATAACTGAAGCTTAATTAATCAGTATATGACGAATTGATTTCTCGAATGCGGTACAAGAAAAAACCTGCAGCATACGTGCCAGTTCCTCGTCTGATTTCTCGACCTTGATAGAGGCAACAGGTAACTTCAAAGTCCACTAAATCCATTTCTAACGAAACCCGTTCCTAGTACGAGAAGAAAGAAAGGGGGGAAAACAAAAAAAAAGAAGAAACCTGCAACATACGAGCCAATTCCTCGTC
Source organism: Boesenbergia rotunda (assembly GCA_024364735.1). Taxonomy (NCBI): domain Eukaryota; kingdom Viridiplantae; phylum Streptophyta; class Magnoliopsida; order Zingiberales; family Zingiberaceae; genus Boesenbergia; species Boesenbergia rotunda. The sequence goes on from JAGFNQ010000847.1 coordinate 535,170, forward strand.
GGATTCGTCAACGTTGGTTGCTCTTGAACTCTCCCCCATTCCATCTTGAATGGACACCAGAAGAAGATTTTCCGATATCCATTCAAGGTTTGATTCATCCGAGACAACAACACCCCCATTCTCCGCCAATATCTGAGTTAGAGGGAAAAGACAATCATCTAGGATTTTTCAATCATAATCAAACAAACAAAATCAAATGGGAATAGATCGAGAGCAAAATAGTACCTTTTGATCCTCAGGCGGCACGGAAGTGACGGAGAAGATCTGATACTGGAGAACCTAGTAAACCGGAGAAGATAATCAAGAGCAAGCACAAAGCATGAGAGATAAGAATCAATAAGAAGGAAGATTAAGCATTACCTCGAAACCTAAATCTGTGTCGCACTCAATGGAGAATTTAGTGTCGCCGTGACAGACGAACAAATTGCGAACCCCCATCGATTCTTCTTCTACTGCTGCAAACGATGCTTCGCTTCGGTGAAGAAAGTTGGAAGAAAAAAAGATATATATCCCAAACGGCCTCAAATGCAATAGCTGTCAATAAAAAAAAAATAGTTTTGATTGAAATAAATATATGAATTATAAATATTAAAAACACTAAAAATTTAATAGTGGGTAAATTAATATATTTTATAACTTTCTAAAACTTACTATTATAAATTTAAATTTAAAACACAAATTTTTATAAAACATACATATAATTTTCAAAATATATTAAAACTAGATACCGAGATGATATAAAATCTCTATTTTTTAAAAATATTAAAATATAAATAAGTAATATAATATTTTAAATTAAAATTTAATATAAAAATATGTTTCCATCCCATCCATAGATTATCGACGAGTTGATCATCTACGACTTAGGACAAGATAAATAATCAACTAAAAATCTTAAACAACATTCCGATTTTAACTAATTTAAAAAACTAATTTAGAAATATACTCTCGGCACCCTCAGTCGAATGTCTTTTGCAATCAGGCACATTATTAATGGGCCGGATATGCCGACAGACTCGATAAATCAGGCCCATCATCAACTGTTCTAGATCAGAAACCCTGCACGCATGGAAACCCTCACCAATGGCGACGGCAACGCCTCCTTCGTCCAGTTTCACAATTCCCCTTCAGTGGACGGGCCTGCGGATAAACCCCTTCACTTCCTCTCCTTCTCCCTCCTCTTCCTCCTTTTCCCTCCCCAGAGCTCGGTGTTTCCCCTCATCGGTATCTCCTATCTGCGTCTACTCTCACCAATTCCCACCCCAATCCCAACTTCCTCTTCTCCTCCCCCGCCGCCCCATCCCAACAACCCTCGTCTCCGCCGGACGCAGCAAGAAGAAGCCCGGAGGGTCCTCTTCAGGTCGCATCGAGGGCAGCGGTGAGGTGCGTCGGCAAGCCAAGGAACGCGCTCGCGTCCGCAGCCGCCGCCTCGCTGAGAACCGTTTCTACCGCCGGAAGCGTCAGGCCGGAAACCAGGCGGATAACTTCACCGATGACGAGCTCCAGGCTATCGGCCTCGGCTACGACCGCGCCGTCCGCTTCTTGTCCAAGGACGACCCTCTCCTCCGCCACCCATACGATTGGTACAAGTACGGCCGTTACGGTCCCTACTCGTGGCGCGGTATCGTGGTCGGCCCGCCAATCCGCGGGCGATTCTCCGACGACCGCGTGACCCTCATCAACGATGTCCGCACACACGAGGAATGGGACGAGATCGACCAGTTCGAAATGTCCAAGGACTACTGCAGCCGCCTCAATCCCTCCGCTGGGCTGAGATACTACTGGGTCTTCGTGCGGCACCCCAAGTGGCGGTCGGCAGAGCTCCCCTGGCAGCAGTGGACGCTGGTGGCCGAGGTAGCGATGGAGGCTGGAAACCAACGGCTGGATAAATGGAGCCTCATGGGCCGGCTCGGCAACCGGGTGCGGTCGACAATCACCCAGTGCGCCGCCTGGATGCGACCGGACATCATCTACGTGAAGCGCCCGGTGTACCAGTGCAGGTTCGAGCCGCAAGATGACTTCTTCAAGATGTTGGGGCCGCTTCTCGACCCGAGCGTAGAAAGCCAGTACCCTTGCGAGCTGCGGCACGAGGACGGCCGGGTCGAGGTGTGCACGTACTTCGCTGGGCTCTGCAAGATCGTCAAGTGCAACCCCAAGGCATACGTCGACGACGTGGTGAAGGCATACCAGAAACTGAGCGAGGACGGGAAGTCCCGGTGCTTGGAATTCTTGCTGAGTAACCATCCCATGGAACTGCTCCATCCTTACACCAAGGAGTGGAAGGCGAAGCTAGAGGAACTGGAGTTGGGATGCGACGCGCCGGACGACAGTGAGGACGAGGGAAATGACGAATCACAAATCATGGATTGGACCGAGGAAGGTGAAAGTGATCGAGATGAGGAAGAAGAGGAGGAGGACGAGGATGAACAAGTGATTGATGTTGGTGATGAGGATGATGAGGAAACCGAAACCAATCCAGAAGAGACGAAAGAGTATTGGGATGCGCTGTGGAGGAAAACCGGTAAGAGCTCGAACGATATGGAAAAGTTAGTGAAGAGGAGCATCGAATTGTCGAACAAGCATTACAAGGGGCAGATGCTCCAAGAAAATAGGAGGAAGGAGACGAATAGTGCGAACGGTGAGAATGCTGTCGATGTGGATCTGGAGGATGAGGACATGGAAGAATGGTTCGAGGAAGAGCTGAACAATGCAGGGCATTCCTCAAAGAGGAAGGTGAAAAAGAGAAAGATACCACCAGAGTTGTTTTTGAGAGCTTCGGTGAGGCACTTCACGTATCGAAATCTTGTCAAAGAGATAGTCCTGATGCGGCACGCCATTATCGATGGAGATGTTATCGTGCGCTGATCAACCTGCGCGAATCCTTATGATGTGGGAATGGAACAGCTTGCGGTAGTGTTCCGACGTTTTCCCTGCGAAACCTTTTTTACTACTAGTGTCGTATAAATGATATCTTATGATTAAAGGGATTGATTAACCTTTAATGCACATAACGAGCAAAATGCCACCTACAATGATTTGAATGTTCCTACTTCTGGGATATTGTTGGGGCAATGGGTTTGTCCATCCACTTGTTTTACATTGGTAAGACATAGTCCTCGGGTCTATAGTGCAGTAGTTGGGTGATTAATCGTTATCTCATATATTCACGATTCAATCTCTAATTATTAATTATGAAGTATTTTATAAGAATTATTTTTTTTAAATGAGATGCGAATTTGTATGAAATCGGATTGGTTATCTTAAATTTATCAGCTATCTAATCCTTCCAACATGTACATTGATAAGACATGTTGAATATTGGCCAACCTCTCTCTCCTTGCAGTGCTCGCTTAATGATGTTAACATGTTTGATGGGTAGCAACAAATGTAAAAGCTTGACTTATGATTTAAATATATTGTTCTTGACAAAGAAGTATGCATATATTTCTAGAGTAATGATACGTACAGTGAAAGTAAATGCCTCAGTAAAAATTTTGACCGTCAATCGACAGCACATTTGATGTCCGATTGTCGATCGGACACTATCGACGGCCTTCGGTCGCCGTCCCGAACCAAACTATATTCTGGGGGGCACGGTGAACCCGTCGGGGATCGCCACAATTGCGATCTCGCATCATTGACCGTCGATTTCGATGGGTTCACCGTTGTCGGCAATCCTGACGAGTTCCCCGTCCTCCCAAGGTATAGTTTGATTCGGGACGGCAATCAGAGGCCGCCGGTGGTGTCCGATCAACGATCGAACATGTACACATTAACTACACGTCATTCACTATAATTTTCACTCTCTCAAATTCATCATTATAATTTATAGATAAATGAAATTTAAAATAAAATTAAAACATAACATAATTTAAAATAAAGTTTATATGATAGGCAATTGATAATTTAAAAATAGTTTCTTAATTGAAAAATAATTATGAATTTATTATTGTGATTTATATATCTTTAATAGTTGGAAATTGATATAATATTTACGAGTAATGATACACACAGTGAAAATGAATATCTCAGTAAAAATTTTGACAACAATCGACGACACGTTCGACAACTGATCACTGATCGGACACTACCGGCGGTTAGAGGCCGCCGTCTAAAACCAAACTATACCTTGGAGGGCACGGTGAACCCGTTGAGGATCACCGCAATTACGATCTCATATTATTCACCGTCGATTTCGACGGATTCATGGTTGCCCGCGATCCTAATGAGTTTATTATCCTTTTAAGGTATAGTTTGATTCGGGACGGCGATGAAAAACTATCTGTAGTATCTGATTAACAATCGAACGTCGGACATGCCATCAGATAACGATTAAAACTTTTATTAAGACATCCACTTTTGTACACCCCTTCGTCACCTCGCCTCTGCTTTGTTTTTCTTTTCTCCCACAAACATCCCCCAAGTCTTCCACCCTCCCAAATCAACCATCTAATCGAACGAGCCACCCTTTCTCTCCACCGCTCCTCGTCGATAAGCAAATCCACAGCCTTACGCTCTCCTCCACAAACCCAACACCCTTTTAACCCTCACTCCCTTCCTCGCTGCCTCCTCGCTTCTTCTCTTCATCTTTCTCCAGCGCTCGCAATCCATGGCTTCCACCGCCGCCGCCTCCCTCTCCCTCCTCCCAACCTCCTCGTCCCGACGGCGTGTGGCGGCGGCCTCTGCCTCCGCCGTTGTCTGTCTTCGACCTGCGCTCCGACCGATGGGTTTCGCCTTCGCGGCGGGTGATCGTTTGCTGACCGCTCACGTTGCCGACAGGATCCTGGCGGTGGCTGGGAAGAGCGGGAGAGGGATTCGTGGAGTGGTGTCGATGGCTAAGAAGAGCGTTGGTGACCTCACTGTCGCTGACCTCAAGGGGAAGAAGGTGTTCGTCCGAGCGGATCTGAATGTGCCCCTCGATGAGGACCGTAATATCACAGATGATACTAGGATCCGTGCGGCTGTGCCGACCATCCAGCACTTGATCAGCAAAGGGGCCAAAGTCATACTCTCCAGCCATCTGGTAAACGTCTTTTCTTGATCCAACTCAGTTGCAACTCGGGCTTCTATCAGATAGCACGGTGATTGACCCGTTTGCATATTCATGGACGTTCTGAAATGTTATACCTTTAGCTTATGGATCTGCAATGCTCGCACTTTTAACTCGACATTTTTTGTTTATTTGTTTTACAACTTGATCAGAACCATCAAAGTTTATGGTATCTGAATTCTGTTTCACACTGTAGCAGATTCCCGTTTTTGGGGGGAAAAAATGGAAATTAGGACTCTGTTTTCAAGAAAAGGTTGGAAATCTATACATTTACATTGGAGAGTTCTTAAGAATTCTTGAGATTAAAGAATTTACAATATAGTAGCAAGTATATCCTAATCAATGATTCCAGACGTAAAAACTAAGAAAAGGGATTCCAATTCTTATTTAAATTCAAACGTTAGAGTTTGAGTTAGAATTAACGGAATTATTTTTTGATATAATGCTGCACTGTAATATTCTTTTCGGTAGGAATTGATTCCAAAGCTGTTAAATCAATTTTAAAGGGCAATTATTCCATGTTGGATCAGCAAGGTACATTTTTTTTCTTGTAAAACGGTGCCTTGGAAGTTCAAAGGCGAGAGTTTTGGTTAATTTCTTATTCTAACCATTTTCAGACAAAATTGGTAATCCAGAATTAGATAGTACTGTAGAGTTTATGATTTCACAGCAGCCATGGTGTTTTCCACCTATGTAATCTTATGGTACTAGAAGACTGAATTACAAAACTCTCCTCTTTTTTACTACTTCAAAACATTTTGGTTGAGCTATTGAAATACCACAATGAACTGCAATTTCAAGTGGCCTCAGCAAGGATTATTTTGTAACGTCATTGTGTCTAGTTATGATTGTCCTTTTGTGTTACAGAAAAGTTGTATTCTTCTTTGTTTTGTACAGTAGTTGATAATGCTTATACTCTGTCATTGCTACCATTTGTGTGTAGACTCTAGAGCCATTACCACTGTACTTATATATTATGTATTTGAATAATCAGGGACGTCCAAAGGGTGTCACACCGAAATTTAGCTTGGCCCCTATAGTGCCTAGGCTTTCTGAACTTCTTGGAATCAAGGTTTGACTGAGTTCTAACTCATGGTATATTGCAAGCACACGGTTCTACCAGTGGACATTTGTTGTTTCACATATATTTCTTTGCATGAATAGGTTGAGAAAGCTGATGATTGCGTTGGTCCAGAAGTTGAGAAATTGGTCAATGCACTTCCTGAAGGTAGTGTTTTGCTTCTTGAAAATGTAAGATTCTATAAAGAAGAAGAGAAAAATGACCCTGAATTCGCCAAGAAGCTGGCAGCACTAGCAGATCTCTATGTAAATGATGCATTTGGAACAGCACATAGAGCGCATGCATCAACGGAGGGCGTCACCAAGTTCTTGAAGCCCTCTGTCTCTGGTTTTCTACTGCAAAAGGTGGGTCTTAACATTGAAAATAACTATATGTCATTATGCATCTGTATATTTGAGGTTTTCAAAATTATTTCAACACATTTGAACTGTACATTGGTAATATATGCTGCTTGAAATGGTTGTTTATTTTGCTTCCTAATTTTTGTTCACATTGCTCACAGTGTTCATTCCATATATTTGCAGGAACTTGATTATCTTGTAGGTGCTGTTTCAAGCCCCAAGAGACCTTTCGCAGCAATTGTAGGTGGTTCAAAAGTGTCGTCTAAGATTGGAGTAATTGAATCACTGTTAGAGAAATGTGATATTCTTCTTTTGGGTGGAGGAATGATATTCACATTTTACAAAGCACAAGGCTTCTCAGTGGGTTCTTCTTTGGTAGAGGATGACAAACAAGAGCTTGCAAAAACTCTTATTGCAAAAGCCAAAGCCAAAGGTGTCTCTCTTTTGTTGCCAACTGATGTTGTTGTGGCTGATAAGTTTGCACCCGATGCAGACAGCAAGGTTTGCTAATCTCGTACTAGTTGCTTGGGAAAACTATTATGGGTCACTCATCTCATCTTCTTTATCATTGTATGAATTCATAATTTATGTGAATGGATTAACATAATTCTGTGTATTTTACCAATGCCCAGAACAAATTGGTGATGTAGAACAACTTTTTTTTTTCAGGTTGTGCCAGCATCTGGAATTCCTGATGGTTGGATGGGACTGGATATTGGCCCAGATTCAGTTAAGACATTTAGTGATGCACTGGATACAACCAAGACGGTTATTTGGAATGGTCCAATGGGAGTGTTTGAGTTTGACAAGTTTGCTTTTGGAACTGAGGTTAGGATAATTTCTTATCCAAAATATACTTCGGATGTACCATTTGAGATTCTCAATCGTAACTAAGTTCATTGGATTTTGTGTGCGAAACATTAGCACCAGAAAACAATGTTTTGATTTGTTTAACTTGGCAGGCTATTGCAAGGAAGTTAGCGGAGCTCAGTGGAAAAGGCGTGACGACAATCATTGGAGGCGGAGATTCTGTTGCTGCGGTAGAGAAAGTTGGAGTAGCTGATGTAATGAGCCACATATCAACCGGTGGCGGGGCAAGCTTGGAGCTGTTGGAAGGAAAAGAGCTTCCAGGAGTTGTTGCATTGGATGAAGCAGTTGCTGTACCTGCATGAACTTAATGGCAGGTTAAGATTTCTTTCGGAATCTGATTTACATGTCAGAAACTATGGCCTAAATTCCATTTAAGAACTATATCACTGTGATGGATTCTATCTCTGTTTCGTCCCTCCCTAGAGAACCCCTCAAGACTCGGAAGAGTTTCCTGCTGTAGAGTTACTATAGTTTTGCTATTTATAAGTGGTTTATACCTTTTAAATTGTCAAAAGATGCCTTCAAATTGAAGTTTCTGGCTCAGTGTCGGTGAAACAACCTGTTTATTTTCAAGTCAGATTCTATTTGTACCTTATTGTTCTTCAATCCGTGAGTGCAAGAGCTGAGCTAGTGTGTCCTCGTGGGATAGACTAATTGTTAGTGCGTGGGTATTATCACATCAAAATCTGACAAAGTCAGTGTGTCTGTTTTCTCCGTGTATTAACCACAACATCCAGACTAGTAATTTTTTTAATTTATTTTTTCCGTGTTAGTATTGAGACAAATTGATGAGAATATTGAGAACGATCGAATCACTTTTTATCAGAAAAAAAACTGAGCTATGCAGTGTTGTTCGTTGTTTATCTGAAAATCATTTGTCTCCGATCTTTCTCAGGAATATTTATTTCAGGAAATATTATTACAAAAATGATAAAAAATGTGAATTTTTAACGTGAAATTCAACGTGAATGACGTGACACTTCAATTACAGCGATCCTCGACAAGTTTATCGTGTCCCCCAAGTTATAGTTTTATTCGGGATGACAATCAAGCGGCAATCGAACATGTAAAAAAAAAAATATCATGTAATTCACATTGAATTTCAGGTTATAATTTTACGCTTTCTATCGTAACTCGATGTGCACGTTGATGAACGACATATCGTTCAGTTCTGCGTCAAAGTCGAACGCGGCTGTGAGTCAACGCCGTGCCCTTACTTTAGGTTATTATCTCACGGCGAAGACTGCAACTGTAAGGCGGTGTTTATTTGCCGCCGCCTCTCTTACCAAATCCCATCCCTCCTCCAACCAGATTAGCAGTTGGGGGAGAGAGAGAGACGGCGGAGAAAATGAAGACGACGTTGAAGGGCCGATACGAGGCGAACAAGGGCGCCACCGCCGTAGCCACTCTCGCCGTCAACGCTGGCGATGTCCGCGTCAAGGCATCCATGACCGACTCCACCTTCATCCTTGGTCCCTCCCTCAACGGCCTCGCTTTCTCCGTCGAGAAGCCCGGCGCCTTCATCCTCGATTACAACCTACCCAAGAACGTCTGTTTCTTTTTTCCTTCTTCTTCTTCTTCATCTTCCATCCTTGGTCTTAATTTATCCATCGATTGACCGTTTTCTGATTATCTTGATTTAGGATGTGAGATTCCAATTCATGAATTCCGTCCGGTTGAAGGAGAAGACTGTGAACTTGACCTATATCCACGCCCTGGGGAGCAACCGGACGACCCTCGACGGCTCCGTAGTCTTCGATCCCGCGAACAAGGTCAACGTTAGCTATACCTTTGGTAAGCCGAGCGCCTGCAAGGTCAAGTACGTGTACGCGCACGGGGAATCGCGCCGGACGGTGCTGGAGCCCTGCTATGATGTGTCTAAGAACGCCTGGGACTTCGCCCTCACCAGGAAGTTCGAGGGGGGAGACTCCCTCAAGGCCACCTATCATACCACCACGAGTGATCTTGGCCTCGAATGGGGCAGGGATTCCAAGGACAGCCGCTCCTTTAAGGTAACACGTACTCTGAGTCCTTTTCAAATCCTTCGATTTTACTGTTTCTGCATATCAATTTAATTTTTGTAGTTCTGTAGTTGAATAAGACTCGGTCATTAGTCGGTAGTTTAGTCGCCCTGAAAGCTAGAAATCATGGATTATTGTTTTAGAGATTTCGTATGCTTTGATTAGGGTACATTGTGTCCGGTGCCCTCCCAATATGTTAGCTAATATTCTCCAATCTCCAGTATAGCCAATCTGTAGTTGGCTAAAGCAAAATCAGGCTCAAATTGTCATCGTACATGCTTTCTTTTCTAGGATACTTTTTCCCCAAAATACAAAGTGCATAACTCCAGATAACCATGATACATTTTTTAAATTTGAAGGTGGTCAAGATCTTTTCTTTTCGAATTTCCGCTTAGTTACATTGAGAAAATTTCTTAATTCACATTCAAGTCCCTTCATTGATTTTTCAAAGAATCCTTTCAACTTACAACTTGATTTGAAACAAGAATAATCTATAGCATGGTTTAGATCTTGAAAAATGTTAGAGTGAGTTTGAAGCAATATAGAGAAGGCATCTTATATTCAAATTGGGGAACCTATTTACACTATAAATATCAGCTGAGTATCATTCTTGTTGACTAACAACTGTTAAACATGCTGCGGGGATTCCTCTATACACTAAGCAATTCTCTTTGCATTTATTGAATGTCAACAAATATCAGGTTGACTGAAATATCAAATGCATTGCTCGAAATCCGTAAGAAAGGGGCTGTGCCTTGTCCATCTTGTGTAAAAAAGGAGACTTTGTTGTCGCTACCACCACTCCTATAATTTAGGCAACACTGCCCAACCGAGCTTGTGACCATCTCCATCAAAGTTGCCCCTGTGCTTTACATCAAGATGCACCTTTGCTAGAGATTTAAAAAGTCACTATGGCCACACTCGATTGTTATTTTGTCTCTAACTCAGTCTCTACACAAGTGTTCTACCTGGAAGCCAAGCCACTGACAAAATCTATTAGAGCTGCCTTCGTTCACCACTTTTGGACAACATCTACTTCAGTTTGGCAATGTATAACTACACCATGTTCTTACAGACTAGCATAATCACACTCATTCTAGCCTCAAGATGACTTTGTAGCCACTTGCTGTCTGCAAACTTCGAGAAGAGTTAGGTTATGCAATCAATGGTCAATTTAATCCGATGGTACCCATTCATCCAATCAAACACTTCTAGGTCTTCCACTAGAGATGATATGATGGTTAACCTTTGGAGATCATAGTCTAAGTCCAAAAACCATGTCAAATTAAGTCCAAAATCTGGAGTCAAGATAATTCCAAGTAAATCTGAAGTCGATCATCAAGACAAATTTACTCACAAAATTGAAAATTCTTGGAGTTGTCCACAGTAAGTCAAGTACAAAATTTTCATAATTAGCAAGGCAATTTCTAGTCCAGATTACTACTTACAATCATCAAAAGTTAAAATAATCCTCAAATGCAAAAATCTTTAATTGTCCAAATAATTGTCTAGTTCGACTTGCATTTAATACATTTGGACATGCTCCGAGTTATTTAATACATTGGATATGTTTATGAGTATTTCCTAATAATATTGAAAAGCTACTCCTTGATTAGCGTTACTAGAGCATCCAAGTGGTTGAATATCGATTTGGTGGCAAAAGGTGATTCGCCCACCTCCAGTATCCCTCCCCCCCAACCCGTCCTAAGGTCAACGTGGAGGAGGTAAATCATGGGGGCTACTAGTCCAGATGCTGTGGCTAGCGCGTGGAGAGGGCGGGCATATTGGCTTTGTCATATTTTGACTCTCAGACCTCAAGGTGGCAACACCCACACACTAACCATCAGTCAATCCCTTAGGGACATCATGAAAATAATGTCTATGTGGGATCTTACCCAATATAGTTGATCTCTTGTTGATCAGTTACCCCAGACTTAGGATAACTGTTACAAAAGGTGAAATTAGTGTAAACTAAGGACCAAGAAGTGGACTATTATAAATGTCAGAGAACGAAGTGTCGTTTTGTGCCAGGTGACACAGGCGAATTTTACCGTTCCGCCAGCGTACCGAAATCGGCACAGTGAACCCTCTGATTTTGTGTGTTGTCACGCGGGAGTAGGACACTTCGTGGGACACCTCCGGCATCGTCGAAAGAGTCGCAAGCGTCCCGGAGGTGCCTCCGTTCATCTCTCGCAAAAATCCACGGTACGCAGTCGTGGCATCGCAGGCGGCGGTGGAGGCATCGCGGGACTCCTAGCACGACCGGAAGTGTCGTCGGACGCCTCTGGCGTCGCCGGAAGCGCCGTCAAACAGTGCCGAGGCCGCCGGACGCCTTCGCTGCCAATGCGCTAGGGTTCACTGCTGCGGGTTGCGACTATAAAATTAAATCAAATATTTTATTTAAAATAAACATTTTCTCATTTAAATGTTTTATAACTTTTATAAACCCTAATTAAATTATCCCTATAAAATATATAAAAACATATTTAAAATTAAAATAAATAAATAAATTTTATTAATTAATATTCTGAATTTTTTTCTGTTTTAAATATTATTTAAAAATTCTATAAAAAATTAAAAAAAATTCTAATAAATCAAATTTATATTTTTGATAATTTTTTTATTATTTTATTTTTTTACAGTTTTATTAGTTAATTAATATTCTGATATTTTTTATCATTTTAAATATATATCATTTAAATTAGTAATTAATTAATTAAATGAATACTTTATATAATTATTATATAAAATATAATTTTGTGTTAATTTATATACTTATATAGATAATATTTTTTATCTTAGAATTAATTTGAGAACTTAACTCAATAAATCAATTTGAGAACTTAACACAATTAATTTATTATACAATTTTTTTATTACTTAACAATATTAAGTAAACATATATAAAATATTTATCTAATATAACTTATATACAATTGTTTTATTATACAATTTTTTTTTGTTCGATAATTGAAAACTTATATCAAGTTAATATAACTTATTTTTAAATTAGACACAATAAACATATTTATCTAATAATTACCATATATAAATTAAAAAAATACCAAAACTGTATCGGTACGACACGATACGATACCGAAATTGTATCGTTCTGGTCTGGGACCGAAACCTCGGCACAAGTCGAAATTTTAAACCTTGATAAATGTTACTAGTAGCATACATGCCAAAAGAGCTCTGCCAGTCACACAGAAACATGAAAAATAATACATTAAATCATTAACTAATAGAAAAGAGTAAACTAATACATGGATTATTTTGTCATTTATTTAAGGGGTTTTTATTGGTTACATCATTAAAGTTGATTATGCTTCTATGTTGTTGTTTGCCTATCTAACTAGCTTCGGTTTTCTGTGGTCAATTTATAATTCTATTTTGTCTATCAAAAATGCATTTTCTGTAGTTTCATTTATCATCCGGTAAGTTGTACATCCAATTACAATATGATTACATAGCTTCTATGCACAGTTAATAACATTTGTTTCAGATATTATTAAATGCTGTTTTCGGTAACCATTGCTCCTCTTACAGATCTGTGCAATTGTCAACTTAGCAGAGCAACAAAAAACTCCAAAATTGATTGCTGAGAGTACATGGAATTATGAGATTTGATTCATGTATTTGATAACCATTTACCAATGAGATTCACTTGTTTTCTTGGATTATACAAGACGCAGAGCAATGCCTCTTGTCAGACTTACGTACACTGAGGAGAAATTTTATTTTTAACACTATTGTGCAAATCTACTGATGAATCAACTATCAAAATGAAATAATCTTGTTTACTCTCTTTTTCTTCCGGAGCTGATTGCTTGACATCACAACTCATTTATGCTTGGTTTGACAGAATTTGATGCTATGAAAAGTTGCAAGTATGTCAATGTTGACCCATCATGCCATGTCTTTATTAATTCTGTCCTCTTTTATGTTTCGGATTTTGACTTTGCTTTCCTTTCTGTGTTGAATTTATCATTTCTTATCAATTTTCACGGAATCAATTTGGTATTAAGATTATGCTTGGAGATTGTAGATTGTTTACAGGGCACCATCTCGTTTCTCACTTGGTGTCCTCAATTTGGGAGGATCGAAGTCTTATGTTGTATTTGTGCCCACCATTTTACTATACATATGTTTCTTCCACTGGGCTATCCACAAATTTGTCTTATTAGATCAATATTTGTTGGAGTTTTATAGTTAGTATTCCTTTGTTGGATGGCTGTTTTCCAACTGAAATATGGTTACTTCTATGATCTTGTGAACAAAAGATCCCCGTCTCTTTGTCTCACTTGTCGATGATGGTTGATGAGTCGTCCGATCGTCGATCGGACACTACCGGCTGTCTCCGGCCGTCATCCCGAATAAAATTATATCCTGGGAGGTACGGTGAACCCGTCGGGTATCGTCGTAATTGTGATTTCGCCGTATTCGCCGTCGAATCCGACAAGATTGTAATATGATGATTCCGACTAATTCATCGTTATCCTAGGATATCGTTTGATTCGGAACGACGATAAAAAAATTATTAATAATGTCTGATCGTCGATCGGAAGATTCGTCGGCTATTGTCGACGAGTGTGGAACAAACGAGACAGGGATCCTCTGGGATAGAGGATCCCGTCTCTATTTGTAGTTGTGTTATTGTTTAAAGTTTTACTAACATATCAAATCATCTCATTTTGTGTACATTTTACTCACACAAGTTCTCTTTTAGGCTACGTTTGGTAGGGTGTAATTCACCCTGTAATGTAATCAAGATTACATTACAAGTTGGATTCTTTTGTTTGGAATAACTTTAAAATTGTAATGTAATGTAATCTCGATTACAAAAGAGGTTGATGATTTGTAATCTGGATTACAAAACAAAACCTCTGTAATCTGGATTACATTACAGCTTGTAAAGTCGTCGGCCGGGCGGCGACGGTCGTCGGTCGCCGGCGGTTCGCCGGCCGCCGACGGTCGCCGGCCGCCGACGGTCGCCGGCCGCCGACGGTCGCCGGCCGCCGACGGTCGCCGGCCGCCGGTCGCCGGCCGCCGACGGTCGCCGGTCGCCGGCCGCCGACGGTCGCCTGCCGCGGCAGTCGCCTGCCGGTCGCCGGCTGGTCGATGGTCACCGGCCGACCGGCGGCGGTCGTCGATCGTCAATCTTGATTACATTACAGGATGGATTACCCCTCACCAAACAAAGGAATCCAACTTGTAATGGTTATCAATGATTACATACAACTCATTACCAAACATAATAATGTAATCAAGATTACATTACATTACATTATAAATTTGATTACATTACAGATCTGATTATATTATCCCCTATCAAACGTAGCCTTAAATGACACTCAGATGTATTCTTTCTGGATTAACAAATGGTGACCCACACGCGCTGAGCAAATTTATATAAATGAACTTTTAAAAATAAGTTAATTAATTTAAAGTTAAAACGAATTTTAAAATTTATAAAAAAATTATATATTTTGAATCATCTACATATGATAAATTAATTTTTAATGGAAAAAGCTAAAATTAAGTAACTTGATTTTATATGTGAATTTAATTCAAAATTAAATATAGATGTGATGCATTCGCGTTTTAAAACGTGAAATTATTTTCATTGTTTTACATGCCTATAATCAGTTTTTTAATTTAGATAATTTGTATAATATTTAAATATCTAATGTATGTAACAATTTGTTTCTGAAATATGTCTAACCATTACATATAGGTTAACGCGAACAAAATAATAAATAGTGTATTAGGGCAACGGTTTAAATATTAGTTTGAATGTTGAGATGATTAGTGATCCTGTCGCGGAGTGGGGTGGCAATCCAACGGGTCGGACGGGCCTCCCGGGAGCCACGAGCCGATGAGGTGGCCGTTCGTCGATCGCGCCTCGCCTCATTCCTGCAAAATAGGGACCGTCAGCAAACCCGCCGGGAGAATCCCCGGTCAGGCACTCGGACGATCAAGTCAGCCCCGAGTATAGATGAGCGGAAAACTGAATGGAGAGGAGGCAAGGGATGCGAGAACTCGCGTGCGCGTACCTGAGATGGGAGGAGTGCCGAGTTTTTATGACCGAGGGGGCTGACAACCCAAGTCGGCGCAGATGAGACTGGGGCGTGATGGCTGTCAGCCCGTGCGGAGCACAAAGGAGAGGCGCGTCATGGCGCGGGGTGCTCCGGCAGTACGTGAGTACTGGGTACGCAGTACGGGGGTACTGAAAGCGCAGTACAAGGGTACTGGATGCGCGGCATGGCCGCGTGGGGATGTCAGAGACAGGCAAGGTGTGAGGAGCCCACCGGTAGGACTGTACCCTGGAAGTAAGGATGCGAGGGGGTGTCTGGGTGAGACGGCCCGTACCCCGAGCGTCGACTGGTAGGTCCGGGTGCCGGGGACCAAGTTGGGTAAGGACCAGGGAGCGTGGATAGCCACGCGTCTGCCTGGTAGGGCGTGGAAGGAGAGCGCAAGGTAAGCCCTGGGCCGGGGGTTGCCTCGAGACTTGACCTTGCCGATGGAGCTAAGACTCTGCCTTGGATTGAGGTGGGTTAGTGTGTGTGACTAGGCTTCTCGCAGAGTCAACTGACTAGTGAGTCAGCCGTCCTCTCGGAGGATCTGACGGACTCACCCCCCCTGTCTTCCCTTAGAAAGGGTCCCCGGACGTGGAGTCCTATGGCGGTTGACCTGTCTACCAGGTCCTCGTGGCGCCAGGCTGGCCGATGGGCCCGGCCTACGCCCTTACCCGTAGGCAAGGCCGGGATCATAAGCGTCCCCCTCGAGTCTAATCGAAGGAGGCAGCGAGTCCGACTGATTGGACTGTCCTTATTTCGCGAAAGCATGGCGCGTCGAGAGGATCCGGGTTTCGGCAAGGAACGTTTCTGTGGGCTTGTCGAGGTCCGGGGATCCTGGTCGGCTGATGAACACACGCCTTTTTCCTGTTTATTACTGACAGTTCCGGATATCCACACGCCCGAGAACCTCTGGCCACTGCTGCTCACCACTGGGGGGGTTCCACGTGTCTTGTCCCCCTTCCTTCTCTAATTACCGAGGTAGTTTCCCCGTTCCCCGAGAAACGAGGTTGGACGCAAGGTGCTCCGCTTCTTGGGCCCCACTGGGCCTGCTCCTGCGGCTATTGCTGTCTGCCGTTTCTGTCATGGGTCACCCCCAGGTGGTATTGCCCTCCTACATAACCGCGTACAGTCCGCTCGTTTCTCACTCCGGTGTGTTGTCTTCTTCTTTCTGGCTAGGGTTGCGGTTTCCGCTCAGTGCTCATTGTTCCTCTTCGCGATTCTCCTGCCTTCTTCGTGCTTCCATGGCTTCTTCGCCTCGCAATCCCCATCCTTGGTACGTCACGGCGAGGTCCACCCTGACTCGTGACGACCTTGAGGCCATCAGGGCGGAGTTTCACCTTCCGCCTGATCATGACCTTCGGCTGCCTTCTTCTTTGGATCAACCAGCCACCCCACCGAGGTACTATATCACTGTTTCGCGGGACCACCAACGGGCGGGCCTGCGCTTCCCCATTCATCCCTTCATTGCCTCCGTGTGCCGCTACCTCCGCATAAACTTGTCCCAATTATTCCCTGTCATTCAACCCTGGCCATTTCTTGACTTTTCCTTCTCGACCAGCTGAGATGATGTGCACGGCTGCTCCCGAGCGGGGTTTCGGGTTGGGCCATGCTGAGGAAATGGAGGAGCGCCTCCGAGCGGTGATAAGGGAGCAGCGGGCGCAGGCTGTGGAGCGGCGAGCTGCGCAAGGGCGACGATTAGCCCTGCTGGCCGAACAGGAAGCGTCTCTGTCCGGCTCTCCTTCTCCTGCTTCTTCCTCCGAGAGGGGGAAGACTCCTCCGTCTGGCTCGGAGGATACCCGCCCTCTGAGTCGTTCCCTGAGACGACCCGGGGGCGTTGGCTCCGCGTCCGCCCCGGCCGACCCCCTGGGGGCCTCTCCTAGTCGGCCTTGCAAAAGACAGAGGGGTGAATCGTCGACTGCCATCCCTCTGGCACTGCCGCCGCCACTTCCTCCCGCGGTGCTACCAATGGCCTCGACGAGGGTACCCCCGAGGGATGTCTCCCCGCCTGGCCAGGAAGGTCCTATCAGCGAGGGCCTACTGCACATGTTGTCGCCCTCACTAGCTGACTGGCGTCTGAGCATGACCTTGCCGGGCGATACTGCCCCCCCCCCCCACGGTCGAGGGATGTCCGGTTATATGGCCCAATCTCGGACAGGTTCCTGGCCGGCCTGCACGCGACTAGCTCTGTGGCCCCTACTGTTGGGGCGGATGATCTCATGGCCCTGGCCACCCAGGTATGTGTCCGTTAGCTGGGCGGGCGCGCCTTTCTTCCTTTCGGCTGACAGGTCTATCTTTCGCAGTCTTGGGCTCAGAGCTATAGCGTGAGTGTAGCTATGCTAACTCACGCCAAGGCCCGGTGTCGCGCCGAGAGGCGGGTGGAGGATCTTGAGGCTCGGCTCCGCCATGCCCAGCTGTCCTCGGGCGACGATTCATTGAATAGCCTGAGGGCGGAGGCTATTGGCCTTCAGGACATGTTGCGCCAGACCCAGTAGGAGCTAGAGATTGCCAAAGCTCAGATCGCCGCTGCCGACGCCGAGGTAGTCCGTGCATAAGCGCGGGTGATACAAGTCGAACAAGCTCACCTCCACGATCGCAAGCGCAAGGGTGAGTTGCAAACAGAACTCCTGAGGGCCAAGGCATACCTCCCCTGGGCCAATGAGGAGATTTTGTCCCTTCGGACGCAGCTGGCGACGGAGAAGCGAGAGACCGACTCGCTCAGGAACCAACTTCAGGATCTGCGGGGCCTTCGTCCAGCTTGGGACGCGGCCCAGGTCGAACTGGGGGAGCTTCGTGAGCAGCAGGCGTCCTGGGATGCGCTTCGGATTGAGCTAGCGAAGCTGCGTGCCTACCGGGAGGCTGAAGCGGTCGGTTAGAGGACCACCGCTTGGCGTGCTTAAACGATCCAGCCCATGCTGCCGAGATTGCCCGACGGTTCCTAGATGTGATGGAGCCGTATAGCCTCAACATAATTCGCCAGCTCAGGTTCGGTGGGTTTTTATCCCCAAATTTCTCTCCCGATGCAGTCTTGCTCCCCGATTTGTGCAAGGACCTGCCCTCGGTGGCCAGCCAACCTTTCAAGTGAAGCTGGTGTTTCTATGTCCCCTGTTTCCTTGTATGTGAGGGGCTCCCAGCCCCGGTTTTTGTAAGGCGCTTGAGCCTTTGACTGTGACACTTTCCTTTCCTACTTGGTTGGGTAGTGTTTTCCTCTCGACCCGGGGGGGGGGCACATGAGTGAACCATGCGCTGCCCTTGTTGACGGGCGCGACCCTACTTCGCGGGACTGCCGTTCCTCCCTTTCTATTGTTTGTCTGTAAGGGTCTCCGCTCGTTTGGGGAGGTGCTCGGGACCTGGGCTGGTGTCTCAGCGTGAAGACCCAATCCTTCAACCAGAACTTGCGAGGGAGGGGCCTAGAGGTACATGACCTGCGGGAGTCCTAACCTCTTGGTCGAGTGGGACCCGGGGAGCGTGGGCCGCCACGCGTCCGCTCGGGGCTCGGGCCAAGGGTTTGGCGGGAGCTGGCCCACGTTATGTATTGCCTCTTGGCCGAGTGGGACTCGGGGAGCGTGGGCCGCCACGCGTCCGCTCGGGGCTCGGGCCAAGGGTTTGGCGGGAGCTGGCCCGCGTTATGTATTGCCTCTTGGCCGAGTGGGACCCGGGGAGCGTGGGCCGCCACGCGTCCGCTCGGGGCTCGGGCCAAGGGTTTGGCGGGAGCTGGCATGCGTTATGTATTGCCTCTTGGCCGAGTGGGACCCCGGGAGCGTGGGCCGCCACGCGTCCGCTCGGGGCTCGGGCCAAGGTTTTGGCCGGAGCTGGCTCGCGATATGTATTGCCTCTTGGTCGAGTGGGACCCGGGGAGCGTGGGCCGCCACACGTCCGCTCGGGGCTCGGGCCAAGGTTTTGGCGGGAGCTGGCTCGCGATATGTATTGCCTCTTGGCCGAGTGGGACCCGGGGAGCGTGGGCCGCCACGCGTCCGCTCGGGGCTCGGGCCAAGGGTTTGGCGGGAGCTGGCCCGCGTTAATTTTAGGTACCCTTCTTGCTTGATTCGCCAGGCGGGTCCTCGGCCTATCTATTTTCCGGGTGCCCGATTTATTCAGGGCCCCGTGTCGCCTGGTTGCGGGCCTGTCCGCTCACCGCCTCCCTGCTTTGGGCGGCGGGCCAATACCTTGCTGTCTTTTCATATCTCCGCCTTCTCTCCTGGCCGTAGGATCGGCCCTTGCCCATGACCCTTCTATCAACGACTGTGATGAACTTCCATCCCTATATAGGCTCTGGCAATCATTGCCTTTGCCTTCCCCTATGCTCCTTCGTCCTCCCCCTTTTCTTCCTTCTGCCTTCCTCGGCGTCTTAGCGCTCTCGCCCGGATGTTGAGTGGCTTTGTCCTGACGGAGGCTAAGGGAAGGGCGGCCAGATATAAGGCGGCCGTAGAAGCCCTGCTCTTGGAGCCTATCCCTGTTCCTTTGGATACCTCTCCGCTAGTCATCCTGGGACCTCCTGCTTCAGCGCCAAACCCTGCCGCCGCCTCCTCCGCAGACAAGGGCGAGGCGCTAGAGGAGGAAACACCAGACTCTGATATTGAGATATTGCCCTCAGATCCTTCTGTCAAGGGGCCCGAGCTTCCCCCGGATCATTCGCACAACGACTCATCTCCCCCTGGCGCTGCCTCCGCCTTGCCTCAGGAGACCCCTTCTCCTTCCGCTGCGGTGAGCCCGTCTTCTTTGCTGGTGACGGCGCTAGTCGTCTTGGTATCCCCTGACACTCCTACCGTCTTACTTGCGCCCTCTTCGCCTTCCCTTGCATCCCCTATCGAGTCTCCGTGCCAATCTCACGCTGCCCTCCCGCCAGAGGCTCCTACTTCCTCACGTGCTTCAGTTTCCTCCGACTTGGGGCTTGGTCCTTCTTCCGTTCCCCTTGTCTCCGTTAGCTTGTCCGACGGGGTGTCTGTCGCCCCTTCTTCTTCTACTCCTGTCGGACCCCAGACCTTCGCCCGATACATCTTGTTCTTCCTTCCCGAGCGGATCCCTCGGCTGCTTTCAATTTTTCAGACCCCGACCCACTGGGCTCGGCCAGGGTGGTTCATCTGTATGCTCCTCTGAGCGACCACGTGTACCAAGGCCTGCGGTCTTTTGACCGACAAGTCCCTATCGCCTGTATTGATGGCTTAGTTGCATACGTGTGTCGGGTACGTTTGTCCGAAAGCCCCCGTTCGTTGGTTTTCTCTGATTAACCCCCAGTCTCTCTTGCAGTTGACCGGGGCCCTGTATGACGTGGGTGTTTCCTTTGCCGCCCAGAACCGATCTCTTCGTCAGTTGGAGTCCCGTCGGGAGGCGCTGGAGACCCAGCTTCATTGTGCCTGGCCCCCGCCAAATGATGGAGCCTGGGATGCACTGCGTTCTGAGAACGCGGCCTTACAAGGACAAGCTGCCCATGCTGAGGCGCAGCTTCGAGATCTTCGGACAGGGCTGAGCGTAGCTCGAGCCTCTGAGGCTCAACTGCGTCAACAACTGGCTCATTTAGAGCGAAGCAAGCATCAAGCTCGGACTCGGGAGCTTAGAGCAAACGCTGAGCTGGTCCAAGCTCAGGAGGATCTTCTGGGGGCCAACCAATCGGCTGCCACGCTCCTCACCGCTCTGAAGGCCTGGGAGTTGGAGCTGGCTGCTTGTAAAAGCGACCTTGCGCGGATGCACGAGCGCCACGAGACTTAGAGACTTGGGGGAACCAGGCACAGCCAGCTCGGGATGGGCGCGACAAGGCGCCAATCGGAGTCTCGTCGCCGTCCTTGGTGCCTACCTTGGAGGCGTAGGTCCTGTAATTGTAGGTCTGTCTTTCCCATGTTTTGTGACGTAGGCGAGGGCCACATGATTTGTTATGGATGTTGCTTGTCCCTTCTGTCTCCTCCTCATTCCTCTGCTTCTGTTTTCGTGTGTGGCGGTTGCCAAGCCGATGGCGGGACCGGCCGCCTCTTTTCTGCAGGAAAAACAGCATCTACTGGGTCCAAGCTATGGTTTTTCGCTTGCTTAGGCTTTTATGCGTGGATACTCTCGGTCGTAATTTGTGGGACTTAGCCGTTCATGGTCAGCCCATGAGCTTATGATGGTGCGCCGGGTGGGGGTCACATCCCTGACTGAGGGCCGAATTAGTGGCTAATTAAGAGGGGATCATGAATGTGCTCGCTTGGAGCCTCTGAGCTCGGCAACTATCGCGACCGGACTCAGGAGTTGACTTGGGAGGGTATCCCAAGGGCGCGGCTCCTCTGTCAAGGAGTGCGTGGGACCCCTCGGAGGGAGGGCTTGCGTGGAGCAAGAAGGAGGCCGCTCGGTCGGGTGATCCTTGTTGGAAATAAGAAGGGAAAAATTGTTGGAAAATGAGAAGGGAAAAAAACTCTGTAGAAGAAGGCAAACAAGATGGTAGACTACTCAAAATAAATTTTTCACATTGAAAATCTCTTAGAAGCATTACATATTTATAGGCTTTATTGGATAAGTATTATCCCCAAATACATTGAATCTAGACCATATCTCATATATTTTATCTCCACTAATTATTATCTTATCAAAATAAATAATTAAATTTTCAACTCAATCATATCATCACCTCATTTTTATCCACAAATAAATAATTAAGTTTATTTTTCAACACCCCCTCTTAAACTTAATTTTGTGACTCCAAGTAAATTCCGCATCTTAATAAAATCTTCAAACTTCAGCGGCTTCATAAAGATGTCAGCAACTTGATCTTTAGTTTTCACATAGACTAGCTCCACATCTTTGTTCTTCACATGTTCGCGAATAGAATGAAAGCGAACATCAATATGCTTGCTTCTTTGATGATATACTGGATTCTTTCCCAATGCAATTGCTGATTTGTTATCAATGCAAATTTGAGTTGCTTCATTTTGTTCAAATTTTATCTCCTTTAGCAAACTTCTTAGCCATATAGCATGACGACTAACACATGAGGATGCCGCAACGTACTCTGCTTCACAAGTGGAAAGAGTAACAATAGGTTGTTTTTTTGACATCCAAGAAAATGTCGTATCTCCAACGAAAAATGCAAAGCCAGAAGTGCTTCTCCAGTCATCACAGTCTCCACCCCAATCACTATCCGAATATCCAATAAGTTGAGAATTGTTAGAGTGAGAATAAAATAATCCGTGATTTAGAGTATCTCGAACATAACGAAGGATTCGCTTGGCCGCCTTCCAATGAGTCTCTTTAGGCTCCTCCATGAATCTACTCACAAGACCAACTCCATATAGTATATCCGGTCGAGTACAAGTTAAGTACCGCAAACTTCCTACCAAGCTTTTGAAAAGTGTGGGATCAACTGTCTTTCCTTCGTCACCCTTGGATAGCTTTGTTCCGCAGTCCACTGGTGTGTTAATTGGATTGCAATCATCCATTCTAAATCTTTTGAGAACCTCTTTGGCATATTGTTCTTGAGTCATAAATATTCCATCAACTCCTTGTTTCACCTCCAAGCCGAGAAAGTAGGACATAAGTCCCATATCGGTCATATCAAACGCTTTTGCCATAGCTTCCTTAAACGTTTTTATCATTTGAGGTGAATTTCCTGTCAAAATAAGATCATCTACATATAATGATACCAATAAGATGTTATCATTATCTGCTCTTACATAAAGAGTATGCTCATAAGGGCATTGCATAAAGCCATTTTCTTTGAAGTATGCATCAATTCTTGAATTCCATGCTCTCGGTGCTTGCTTCAAGCCATAGAGAGCTTTTTTCAACTTCAACACCTTTCTTTCTTGCCCCCTCTTGATATAGCCAGCCGGTTGTTCAACATAGACTTCTTCTTCTAGGTAGCCATTAAGAAACGCTGATTTGACATCAAGCTGAAATATTTTCCACTTTAGTTGAGTGGCTAAGGAGATTATCAACCTTATAGTTTCCATTCGGGCAACGGGAGCAAATACTTCTTCATAGTCAATGCCGGCCTTTTGTTTGTAGCCTTTTGCCACAAGTCGTGCTTTGTACTTTTCTATTTCTCCTTGAGCATTTTTCTTCACTTTATAAACCCACTTCACACCAATGGGTTTGTGGCCATCAGGCAAAGTAGTAAGATGCCAAGTTTCATTCTTTTCAATTGCCTTCATCTCTTCATCCATGGCTTTCTTCCATTTGCTATCTTTAATAGCTTCTTCAAAAGACACAATCTCTTCATTAGCATAAAGACAAATGAGATTAAGTGGAGTTGTCACCTCATATAATTCTCGAAGACTCCTTGTCTTTTGCGGAGGAGGATCTTCTTCATCCGAAGATGATGAAGAGGTAGGCAACGGTGGTGGAGTTGGTTCTTTCTCCTTCACTTGCTCTTCTTCTTGAATCATCACCATATTAGTGCTCCAATTCCAAGCGCCATCTTCTTGAAATTCAACATCTCTACTTATGATAATCCTTTTGTTCATTGGATTATAGAGTCTGTAAGCCTTCGATCTTGCATCATAGCCAATGAAAATGCAAGGTAAGCTTTTATCATCAAGCTTCGTTCTTCGTTGATCCGGAATGTGTGCATAGGCAATACACCCGAAGATCTTCAAATGAGATACACAAGGCTTGTATCCGGTCCATACTTCTTGAGGTGTAACTCCTTCTAGATTCCCTGCAGGACATCTATTTAGCAAATAAACAGCACAGTTTACCGCTTCGGCCCAAAGTTCTTTAGGCACTTCTTTCATTTTAGCATACTTCGAACCATGTCAAGAATAGTTCGGTTCTTCCTTTCAGCAACTCCATTTTGTTGAGGGGAGTAAGGTGCAGTTAAAGGCCTCCAGATGCCATGATTTTTGCAGAATTTTTCAAATTCTTTTGATGTGAATTCGCCACCACGATCTGACCGCATCGCCTTGATAGTATAGCCGGATTGATTTTCTACCAATCCTTTGAATTCCTTGAACTTCTCAAAAGCTTCGTCTTTATTCATCAAAAGATAAACCCAGGTTTTCCTGCTGAAATCATCAATAAAGGTTAGGAAATACCGACGACCTCCAAGGGAGGTTGGAGTGATTGGCCCACATATATCTATATGAATGAGTTTAAGAGGCTTCTTTGTTCGGTTGTGCGATTCATTTGGAAAGCTTGCTCTTGGGTGTTTGCCAAGAACACACCCTTCGCAAATATCCTCTTGAGTATCAATATGAGGAAGACCATTTACCATTCCTTTGTTTGAAAGAAGTTTTAGAGCTCTGAAGTTCACATGTCCGTACCTCATATGCCATAGCCACGTACTGTTCTTCATGCATGCACTTAAGCACTTTGCAGTAATATGATTAATATCAAGAGAAAACATCCTATTTTTAGACATAGAAATATGAGCAATAAGCTTGTTTTGTTTTCTCAACCGAAGACTACCATCCTTTAGTTGCATATCAAAACCTTTTTCAAGCAGTTGTCCAAGGCTAATAATATTTGTTTTCATATCGGGCACATAATAAACATCGGTGATATATGTGTGAGCTCCATCTTTAAGTTTGATGAGAATCTTACCAACGCCTCTTACTTGGATTTTGGAAGCGTCTCCAAATGAGACTTGTCCATTCACCCTTTCGTCCAATTCAGCAAACATATCATTATGCCCGCACATATGATTGCTTGCACCGGAGTCTAAATACCACAAATTTTTGTTTGTGGAATCTCCATCCTTCCTTGCTAGCAAAACCACATCATTGTCATAGCCTTCTTTTGATGCGTAATTAGCATTTCCTTGCACATTGTTAGAGCGGCATTCTGTTGCATAATGTCCAAATTTGTTGCAAGTATAACATCTTACATTTCTTTTGTCATACCTTTGGCCTCTACCTTGATTGTTGTCATTTCTTCCTCGGCCTCGAGCAAAGCCCCTGCCACGGCCTCTACCTCGGCCACGCCCACGGAAATCACCACGACCACCGCCGTTTTCTCGCGAACCTTCGGTCTTTGACTCTTCTTTCTGGTCAACAATCGTGAGCTTGGTTTGTAGAGCCTGCTCCAAAGGCTCTCTCCGTCTTCTTTGCATTCTTGCTTCATGAGCTTGTAGAGAGCTTAATAGTTCTTGTACCTTCATTTCTTTTACATCTTTTGATTCTTCTATGGCCGCAACTACATAATCGTACCTTGGCTCCAACGAACGTAGAATTTTCTCTACGACGCGACTATCTTCAATGTCATCGCCATTTCTTTTCAATTAGTTGACAATGATCAATACCCTTGTAAAATAGTCTGATATATTTTCAGACTCTTTCATCTCCAACGATTCAAATTCCCCTCTCAAGATTTGAAGGCGAATACTCTTTGCTCTTTCATCACCTTTGTATGCTACTTGTAGGATCTCCCATGCCTTCTTAGAAGTTGTAGCTTCGGCTACTTTCTCAAAAGTAGCTTCATCAAGAGCTTTATAGATAAAGAAAAGAGCTTTCTTATCTTTTCTTTTTTGTTCCGCCAATGTTGTCTTCTGTGCCTCCGTTTGGTCGACTCCTTCTTGAGGGGCTTTATACCCTCCTTCAACAATATCCCATAAGCCTTCGCTCTCAAGTAAGGCACTCATTTGGATACTCCAATTACCATACTTCAAGTCAGCAAGACGAGGGATAGGAAGCATCGACATGGCTCTGATACCACTTTGTTGGAAATAAGAAGGAAAAATTGTTGGAAAATAAGAAGGGAAAAAAACTCTGTTGAAGAAGGCAAACAAGATGGTAGACTACTCAAAATAAATTTTTCACATTGAAAATCTCTTAGAAGCATTACATATTTATAGGCTTTATTGGATAAGTATTATCCCCAAATACATTGAATCTAGACCATATCTCATATATTTTATCTCCACTAATTATTATCTTATCAAAATAAATAATTAAATTTTCAACTCAATCATATAATCACCTCATTTTTATCCACAAATAAATAATTAAGTTTATTTTTCAACAATCCTTCAGGCTGCATGGATCATCATGCGTCTGCCCGAGAGCCGATCCGAGGGAAGGGCTGGCGTAGAGCCAGAAGGAGGCCGCTCGGTCGGGTGACCCTTCGGGCTGCATGGATCATCATGCATCTGCCCGAGACCCGATCCACGGGAAGGACTGGCGTAGAGCCAGAAGGAGGCCGCTCGGTCGGGTGACCCTTCGGGCTGCATGGATCATCATGCATCTGCCCGAGAGCCGATCCGCGGGAAGGACTGGCGTAGAGCCAGAAGGAGGCCGCTCGGTCGGGTGACCCCTCGGGCTGCATGGATCATCATGCATCTGCCCGAGAGCCGATCCGCGGGAAGGACTGGCGTAGGGCCAGAAGGAGGCCGCTCGGTCGGGTGACCCCTCGGGCTACATGGATTATCATGCAGCTGCCGGGGAGCCGATCCGAGGGAAGGCCTGGCGTAGGGCCAGAAGGAGGCCGCTCGGTCGGGTGACCCTCGGGCTGCATGGATCATCATGCATCTGCCCGGGAGTCGATCCGAGGGAAGGGCTGGCGTAGAGCCAGAATGAGGCCGCTCGGTCGGGTGACTCCTCAGGCTGCATGGATCATCATGCATCTGCCCCAGAGCCAATCCGAGGGAAGGGCTAGCGTAGAGCCAGAAGGAGGCCGCTCGGTCGGGTGACCCCTCGGGCTGCATGGATCATCATGCATCTGCCCGAGAGCCGATCCGAGGGAAGGACTGGCGTAGAGCCAGAAGGAGGCCGCTCGGTCGTGCCGAGGCTTGGAGCGTGGGCCGCCACGCGCCGCCTGAGAGCCTCGCCGAGGCTTCCCTGTCGAGGGCATCCCAGGGAGCGTGGGCCGCCACGCGCCGCCTGAGAGCCTCGCCGAGGCTTCCCGGTCGAGGGCATCCCAGGGAGCGTGGGCCGTCACGCGCCGCCTGAGAGCCTCGCCGAGGCTTCCCGGTCGAGGTCATCCCAAGGAGCGTGGGTCGCTACGCGTCGCCTGAGAGCCTCGCCGAGGCTTCCCAGTCGAGGGCATCCCAGGGAGCGTGGGCCACCACGCGCCGCCTGAGAGCCTCGCCGAGGGTAATGCAGCAACGCCTGTTCTTCCAGAAAAAGCCATTCCTGAAGGGCGCACCAAATAAATGATACATTCCAGAAGATCCGGTTTTTAGATACGCGGTGAGTGTGTAGAATGCATCCATATCCCTAGACACATAGAATATATCCATGTTCGAGAAGACCGAATTATATAGACACATAAAATATATGGGATACATCCAGAAGTCCAAATGTCAGGCGCGACGGAAACATAACCTGCCCCTTTCCTTTGCCCTGGCGATCCTGTTCCGCTTTGCTAGAAAGAAAGTAACATTAAGAGATACCTGCGGGGGTCTGTTATAAAGCCCCTGGGGCATTAAAGGTTCTTCTGCGATCGAATGAAGGAAAACTCGTATTCTCAGGGAACGCTATCCGCCAGAACCCATATGGATCTCCCATTTCCACTTCCGATCAGGCTGCTGGTGTGCCCTCCTTCTAGCGCCATTTTTGATCCTGTCGCGGAGTGGGGTGGCAGTTCAACGGGCCGGACGGGCCTCCCGGGAGCCACGAGCCGATGAGGTGGTCGTTCGTCGATCGCGCCTCGCCTCGTTCCTGCAAAATAGGGACCGTCAGCAAACCCGCCAGGGGAATCCCCGGTCAGGCACTCCGACGATCAAGTCAGCCCCGAGTATAGATGAGCGGAAAACTGAATGGAGAGGAGGCAAGGGATGCGAGAACTCGCGTGCGCGTACCTGAGATGGGAGGAGTGCCGAGTTTTTATGACCGGGGGGGGGGGGGGGGGGGGGGGGGGCTGACAACCCAAGTCCGCGCAGATGGGACTGGGGTGTGATGGCTGTCAGCCCGTGCGGAGCACAAAGGAGAGGCGGGTCATGGCGCGGGGTGCTCCGGCAGTACGTGAGTACTGGGTACGCAGTACGAGGGTACAGAAAGCGCAGTACAAGGGTACTGGATGCGCGGCATGGCCGCGTGGGGATGTCAGAGACAGGCAAGGTGTGAGGAGCCCACCGGTAGGACTGTATCCTGGAAGTAAGGATGCGAGGGGGTGTCTGGGCGAGACGGCCCGTACCCCGAGCGCCGACTGGTAGGTCCGGGTGCCGGGGACCAAGTCGGGTAAAGACCAGGGAGCGTGGATAGCCACTCGTCTGCCTGGTAGGGCGTGGAAGGAGAGCGCAGGGTAAGCCCTGGGCGGGGAGTTGCCTCGAGACTTGACCTTGCCGATGGAGCTAAGACTTTGCCTTGGGTTGAGGTGGGTTAGTGTGTGACTAGGCTTCTCGCAGAGTCAACTGACTAGTGAGGGGGTGGCCCAGTCGTGCTCTCGGAGGATTTGACGGACTCACCCCCCCCCCCTATCTTCCCTTAGAAAGGGTCCCCGGACGCGGAGTCCTATGGCGGTTGACCTGTCTACCAGGCCCTCGTGGTGCCAGGCTGGCCGATGGGCCCGGCCTACACCCTTACCCGTAGGTAAGGCCGGGATCAATTAGGATAGTAGAGAAAAAAAAATTGGAGAGTAGTTTAGTATGAGCGTGCAAAATCATTTGAAGAATTGATCAGTATTTATAGAGGATTTTTTGAAAATTTATTTGAATGACCGGTATACATAGTCGATTAGAATCTATTATTTTTGGAATTTTTTTTTATAAAATCTGATCTCTTAAAACCGTTGGGGATTATCCTTTTTTTTAATTTTTTTTATAAAATCTGATCATGTAAAGACAGTTGAGAATTTTTTATTTTTTATATTTTTTTATAAAATTTGCTCATTAGCTGCATTTAAAGAATTGAACATTGTTGATGTGTAAGTTAAAATACTCATATTGATTATAAATACTAATAGGGTGTTATAACACTTACACATATATCGTGGATGCTCTTAGTAATGATGCGAAAACAATTTTTCTATAAGTAGCAAGTGCAACAATGCTCTTAATCAAATTATTTTGATATTTTTAGCTTAAGGTTTAAGTTAAATTCATGTGATGTTTATCCTTAAGTTTGTGATATATGCATCAAATGTTTAGAGACTTGCACAAAATACTTATTTTAGGGTGCTTATTAAATGTATTTTTTAAAAAAAATAAGTTAAATACTATAACCTAAATCTTAATGTTGAATATTGAAAAATAAGATGGCTAAGTTGCAAACGTTACATTAAATTAATAAATCTAACATTTCCTCCCTAAATTCATTATCTCTCTTTTCTTTTCTCCTCGACGCCGCAGCGATTTCCCCGAGCAGGCACTTCTATCGACGCCGCAGCACCTCTCCTTCTTCTTCTCCTTCCTCTCCTTCTTCTTCTCCTTCTCCTTCCTCTTCCCCTTCGCTTGTTTCGGCACCAACTTGATTGCGTCGCCACCATCGTGCAAGCAAAGTCCAAGGTCAGCAACCTTTGCTCTTGGATCCATCACTGTCGCGGGCACAAGCGGCTGCGGTTCTTCACTTGGGGCCACAAGCAGGTAAGGTTTTGTGTGTGCCGTGACCTTTGCTCCTCGTGTTGGGTTGTTGCCGACGGCAACATGAGAGAAAAAACAAAAAAATAAATCAAGAAGTTGTTCTTAAAAAGTCTTGAGTGTTAACCTTGCTTTATCTGAAACGAGTACTTCATTTTTGTGATGATTTTGAATTTAATCAGTTTATGCAGTCGTTGTTTATTACTTTGTGTTTTTGATCAGTGAGCAGAGCATTGACAGGGCAACTACATACATACTCCTGATAGTACCACTAACCTATGAGTTATAGTGTGTGCAAATCCTGATATGACTGACGATCCGTCTCAACCATAAGGGAGACCAAAGATCGCCAATTATACAATAATGTAAAGATAGTGCATGATGCTAACACCCATCAAATAACCTCAAATGATATGTACTGGTCTGAATCATAAATCATGGTATACAAATAACTTACTAATTAAGCATGTAAAAATGCTAGGTATCGATAAACATGTGTACTTTCCAGATCAGAACATCAAGTATAGAGACTTTATGGAAAATAAATTAGAGCATGTCAAAGGGTGTATTTAAATTAAAGAATTTAAAATAAAATTATATTTGATGCTCACAAGATTATATATATATATATCGCGTGTTGACTGAAAAGGTCCAATCGAGTAAGCTAGTTTAATGTAATAACGACTAAAGAAGTTCGTATTAAATTTGTTGATGAGCACGTATTGTCTTTGATCTTCTAGGGAGGATAATTCTGTTTATCTGGTCTAATATTTTTTTCGGGAAGAGTCATTGGTATGAAATAATGTCTGGATTAACAGATGGGATCCAGAGGATCCCTGTCCCGTCTGTCCCACATTCATCGGTGACACCCGGCGAGTCGTCCGATCGTCGATCGAACATCATCAATGGTTTTTGATCGTCGTCCTGAATCAAATGATATTCTGAAAAAACGGTGAGCCAGTTAGAATTGCCGCTATTGCAATCTCGTCAAATTCGACGGTGAATCCGACAAGATCACAATTGCGGTGATCCCGACAGGTTCATCGTATCCCACAGGATATAGTTTTGTTCGGGGCGGCGGTCTAAGGCCGTTGATAGTGTCTGAAGGTCGTCGATAGTATCCAATCAACGATCGGACGATTCGCCGATAGTCATCGATGAGTAAGACAGATTGGACAGAGGAAAATGTTACATAAGATTTGTCCTCCTGGATTT
This sequence comes from Boesenbergia rotunda, assembly GCA_024364735.1. Taxonomy (NCBI): domain Eukaryota; kingdom Viridiplantae; phylum Streptophyta; class Magnoliopsida; order Zingiberales; family Zingiberaceae; genus Boesenbergia; species Boesenbergia rotunda. The sequence continues at coordinate 566,241 of JAGFNQ010000847.1, forward strand.
ATCTGTGAAACCCTTGAATATGTTCCAGAAGTAGGTGGGAACATCAAAGCATGCAGCAAGTACTTGGGAAGGCACGCAGACAGAAAAGTGGATAGTGACTACAGGGAAGCAACGGCAGATCGCCAAGATGAGGAGAGAGATGGTCGAATCTTCTTACTACTGTTTATTAGATTTGTTTCCGTCCTAGACTTGTATGTACTTTCTCTAAGAGATAAAAATTGTTTTTGAATCTTTGGGTTTGAGCATGCACTCAGTGAAACCTATCCATGCAGATACTCAAAGCAATAAGGAAAGAAAACTAAGTACCAATTGACAATGAGCATGGAGAAATTAAGTAAGGTAACCGTGACCTACAAACTCTATGATTAATTAATTCCTTACATGCCAATTAAGCAAGCTCCATTGCTTCCACTTCTCGAGCAGAAAATCAAAATAGGAATTACATAGAAGAACAATGAGTTGCATTTTTACAGGTGCAGAGAAGTGTCAACTTCTGTTTCATGAGACGTCGTCGTTGAGGCATGCTTGTTATTAGTATCGGACCACAAGCCTATTGCGAATGAGGTCTCGGCCGGTGGTGGGAATAATTCCGAACAGTTGAAATAGTACTCCATCCGAAGGGATAGGGAACAACCACATGGAGGCCGGTGTTGTGCACCTTCATGAGTCAGCACTCGCAGGATCTGCCTCTCCTCCCTCATCTGTTTGATTTGCTGCAGCCGCCTGAACCTCTCTTGCAGCAGCGCGATGGACGAGCAGAGGACGAGATCGTCGTGCTCCTGCCTTGACATTGTTCCTGCAAGCTAAGGCCTGATTCAGTAGTGGTCTGCGTTGCTGTGCGAGCGACCATGTGTATAGTTTTACAGGCAACACAAGTTTCCTTGATTAATTTCCAAGGAGGCAAGGCTTTGGTTGATGTTGGTGCAGGTTGAAGGACCTCTGAACGACTGGTGAACCGAGTTGCGAGGCCAAATGGATTTAGCATTTGGATAGGCTCTTCCAGGGAATAACAGGGAGCTAGTGATAATTTGGCTGCACTTTAGCTTTTGCAATGGCCATTGGTTAGGAAGTGCCGCCCGTCGCCATTATCCATATGTCATCGATCTCCAATGCATTTTAAATTTGTCTGGAGAGGGGAATGATTCTTGGGTCTGGTGATGTCTTCTGGAGAAGAGGGAAATGGCATAGGCTAGGCTAGCTATGTTATATCTTTTCTAAATCGACACACGACTTTTCGACTACTTTGTTTAATTTGTCTTCGAGCGATTGGAAGGGCATGGCATGCTCTCCATCAGCAGACCTTAATTACTTGTCGATCTGTCGTGAGTACAAAGCTCAAAAGGAAGGACAACAACTTCTTTTCCTTTCTTAATTAAGCTCGTCTTTATTGCATCCATTTCTCTTCTCTTTGCCGATCACAATGCTTAGCTTCAGGGAAGAAGGCTTGGAGTTGAGATTTTGATCATACTCTTCATGCCTTGAGAATGCTCCTTGTTTGTTCTTTCCATATTTTCTTATGGTTTTAAACGTAAAGCAGACTCGTGAGACAAACAATCTTTGTTAATCCTTTTAATTAAATAAGAAGATTTAAAAAAATCTGATTAGATTAGTTTAAAATATACAATACTTAATGCATCTTTCTTTTTACATTTTAAATTAGCTTATCCTTTTACTAACAACTTCATATTTCAACTGTAAATAATCACTATTCGTTAAAAAAAAGTTATTTAATAATTACTTATAACAGGCGTTTCGATCACTGAGCTAATTAATATTTAATAACATATGCTTCTCAGATTAGGAAGATCTAATTAATATATCAGAGAAGAAGAATTAGTGCCATCTCGATAAAAATGATCCTAGACAGACAGAAACTAACCCTAATCGTCTTTCTCCAATAGCAACGTTGGTGGCACACCAATCCCTCTTCCTGTTCAAAAAAATTTTAGCCGAATTAATCTTCCAAGCACCATCTAATCACCCAAAAGGCTCATGAAATTGACAACGGATTTATAGAGATTCTTTGTGATGTTAGAGCTCACAATGCTCCGAAATCCCAGAGGTGCAATCCAGTATCGTTTGTCCATGCAACCACGAATCTGTTGCTGGCCGCCATGGCCGAAGCGATCCCTATCCGTTGCCGGAATATGTAGAGGTACTGGCCGGTGATGGAATCCCAGACCTGGACTCCTCTCGAGGTGCAAACCAGAGCGTAGCCCCAGTTCATGCACCCTTCCAGGCTAGTTGTCCCCTGCTGGAGCTCCGACCGCCGTAACGGCGTGAACCGGCTCACGGCCGTCAGCGCTGGCGCTTCCCTCACCTCCGCCACGCCCCGCGAGTCAACCACCATCACCCGCCCGTGGCGCGCGTCGAAGGACCCCACCAGCAAGCCGTGACGGTGCTCGCTGTGGTTCAGAATGCTCCCGGTGACGCCGTTGAGATCGAGCACTTCCATGCTCGAGACCGTGCACCCGACGACGACTCCCTGCTCCAGGATCCGGGCGCGGCCGACCACTGGCTTCAGCACGTCGGTAAGCATGTACCAGCCGATGAGGGCCGCAGGATCCATCAGTCCCCCGCCGACAAACACGAGCAGTTCCGTGGCCGCGTCCCACACGCGCCACGAGTGCCCGGGCGCACCGGCGAAGAGGCCCACCCACCACCGCGCGTTCCCCGCGAAATCCACCATCGTGCCGTCCACCACGAGGTTTCCGTCGAGCGCCCGCCTGGGGGGAGCTCCGGAGGAACTGAGTTCGGCAACGTGGACGTCGCCGTTCTGGGAGGCAAAGGCGAGCCGGTCGTCGAGGAGGACGAGTCCGGAGATTGCCTGGGAGAAGCGACCGAGGCGGTCGCGGTGGGGGTCTGCAGGGAAGGTGGCGAGGAGACGCCCGGAGGGAACGTCATAGAGGCGGACGGAGCCGTCGAGGAAGCCGGCGGCTAGGTGATGGTCGGAGAGGGCGAGGCGACGGCAGGACAGGTCGTCGAAAGGAGGGGGAAGGAGAGACGAGTAGACGTAGCGGCCGGCACGAAAGTTGGCGGCAGTGCGGTGGAAATGGATGTACTCCTCGCGCCAGGAAGGGAGGGAGCGGCGGCGGCGGAACCAGATGCGGCGGCAGAGGACTTGCCAAAGGAACTCCGATCCGGCGACGGCTCTCCACGTCGGACACACCTGCGATATATTGTCTCATGAATGAATTATTTCATTCACTAAAATTTCAACAAAACCCAAATTTAATCACTATTTCATCAAAACTTCGATCACATATTTAATAATGTGATTAAAATACCAAGAAATATAAACTTGGGGCAGCATTTTGAGATAGTTGTCTAAGAGTATTATCTTCTTATGAAAATTGACAACACAATATTTCAATTTCGGAGTCCTACAAATACTGGTTTCAAATATCCTACAATTAGTTTCATCCCAAAAAAAATATCCTACAATTAGTCATTTACTATATATCATATCATGAGGGAGTAGTTTCCCATAAATGATATAAAGGAATAAATAAATTAAGACAGAGTCGGCTCTGGTCAGGCCCACCCGGGCCCAAAATATTTTAGGGTTCAAATATATATATATATATATATATATATATATATATATATATATATATATATATATGTGTGTGTGTGTGTGTGTGTGTTAAGTATAAAAATATATATAATCTTATTTCTTTCCTCTTGATTTTCCCACAGCCTTCCCTCTTCCCTTCTTTAACTACCTCCGGAGCTACAATATAACAGTACAACTAGTTATCATTTCGAATATTCATAATTTGATTCTCAATTACGACGTATTTTGTAAAAAAAATTCGTCCAAATGAGACATAAACCGTAAGACGTTAAACTTTTGAACAGTCTGCTACGAGTGTTTCCCAATTTACCTTAGCGATTGATAAAAATTTTCAATGGAGCCAAACTGATCGTCTAAGATTTGACGTTATCTAAACTCATTAATTGTTTTTTTTTCTTTATCCTATTTTTCGAATCAATGCCCTAGTTGTTTTCTCCTTCCGAGTTCCGACGACCACGACAATCACTCTCTCTTATTTTGTGCCCTCCTTGTGTTGTTATCGAAGCCATGACAATGACTCGAACCTAACTAAGGTTGGTAATACTAACGAAGAAGGTAAAATTTTTTCCATCTCTGATCTCTCATTCACTTCAGTAGTTTTCAAGGAGTGACTGCCTTCTTTTCTAAGACTTTGTTTCCACAGCTGTAAATCTCTTCTTCTCTTTTGCTCCTTATTTTCTATGATTGTTGTTTGCCCCATAAAACCAACTCTGTGTTGCATTTCCCTATTGGTTTTTTTGTGTCATGGTCCTCATTAGAGCTAACAGAGGATTTCGGTCGAAAATGATAAAAAATTTCCTCTTTTGTCATAACAATAATATCTTCCCTTTATTTTCCTAATTCTAGCAATCAACCTTCATCAGCACTCATTTTATCCTTTATCCAACCACAACAATCAAAAGAGCAAGTTGTTATTTATTTCAAACAATACTAGCCTTAGATATTTCCTACGTAGCCTCGCCCAAAAGGAGTAAGTTTTCATTTATTTTAAACAATTTCAATCAAGTGGATCTAATGTAATAAATAAAAATAATCTTCCATTTAAATATTAAAATTTTTAAAAATAATGTTCAAAATATGATAATTGATTTTAAAATATTATTAAATAGAGGCATTTACTAAAAGATGATTTTCAAAATTAAAATTAATAAAATCTTATACAAGATAGGTGTACATCGAAAAGAATATATTAGAAAATATTAAATATGTTATTATTATGGATGATATTATCTACCACAAAGGTCATTTAAACAAGTTATCTATATGATTTTATTTTAGATGTATATATTCTATGTAAAAGCTTTTTTAAAAAAAATAAGTAGATAAAATTAAACTATAATTTATATTTTCGCATAAGGCCTTTAAACAACAAGGACAGGCTCTAATTACCTGTCAACTTATAGCAACCCACTAAATAAATAGGAAATGAGAAGAGATTTTCTATGTGATCATGCATGCGCTGGGAATTGCCGTTATAATAAATTTGGCTAACTAAACATTCCAGGGAGACTGCGTTATCATATCATGATATTTCTATCAAGTTAAATTTGTCCGAATTATTTGTAAGAATCTACGCTATGAATCTTATCCTCCATTGAGATTTATATTTAAATTAATTTAATTATTTCCTATTGCATTGACTATAATATAGGGAATGAAAGTTTTCTCAACTCAGCAAATATTTTACATACTCATTTCATGATAATCTACTATTTCAGTGCAAATTCAAATTAAAAAAAAATGGAAATCTTTAGAAAGGATATCAAACACTAGTGGTTGTTTGATTGAACATCTAATGATCATTGAAACAAACAAATTACTCATGGATATGCAAATTAAAAGTACCAGACATGCACGAATAAAAGATATAGATATATTCACAAAGTAATTATTTATTTAAGGTCAAATATTCCTACTCATGAGCTGTAAACACAAAGCTCACTGAACATATATATGCTAACTTTCTTGAAAATTATATGTCCTTATCAGCATTTTATGATATTACCTATGCAACTAACTATACCAATCGACAAAAGTATTAATAATTCATCAATAAATATCAATAATTTAAATTGCTGTAAGTATTTTAAATCTAATTATATTTTTCAAGAAGCTAAGTTAGAACGTTTGCGGCATTTGGAATAGGTGTGTCATTCAAGTTTTTCCATAGCAATTATTAAATTTAACTACCGCAGAATTGATCTGAAAAAGTATGATCATCAGCTGACCAAATCATGCTGATTAGTGAGTGTTAGTTATTACTAATAATAACACAACAGTAGAATTTCATTTGCTAATATACTTTTTCATGAAGTTAAAGCTTGTCTAAAATTGTTTAGAGTACACTCAAATTAATCAACTTTGGGTTAGTCATTAAGCAACACTAAATAGATGGGGCAATGACAAATAAATGGCAATTTTTCATTCAACAAAACTTAATTGTCTATTTACTAGAACATTCAAGTTATATCCTTATTTTGTTACCAAAACAATTGAATAGGAAATAAACATAAAGAGATATAAGTAAACACTTCATGAAGTACATTGCGTGGCAAGTAGAGGGTTTTAACAGATACATATTAAACATAATAGAGGTCTTTGCTTCAAATATTTGCAATTATACTCCCATGAAATAATTTCCAGGCAAATATAAACTAAAAGTCTTAACTAACTTTGGTTGCTTGTATAGGTCACTGTTAATTAAATTTATAATGTTTAAATAAATACAAAGTGGAGAACTTGTATGTATTATTTTTATATTAGTCAATATATTATTGAATTTATGATATCATATTGTATCATTTATTAGTATATTATTGAATTAATTAGTCAATAATCTTAATTCTGAGTAAAAGAAACCTCCCAATTAGATACAAATAGGTAAATCACGAAAACATTTTATCCTAACATAATGACCCTTTGCATGGGAAAAATCACGTGCCTAATGAGACATTTTATACTATCTGAAAATTGATCTCAAGATCTATTGGAGTGATTATTTATTTATGAAAATACTAGCTGTACCAATCTTTTTTCATGAACAATAAGATTCACCTCAAATGTTATTGACATGGATGATTAAACTTTTATACGTTATAGTTTATGCTTTAATTTCAATGTTAGTTAGTACCTTCTATTTAATACTTTGAAAGCTTATAATATGAATTTTAATTGATTTGTCATGTAAATCATTGAGTAACTTTCAAGCTTTAGCAGTAGTTACTTTAATTTTCATCTTTTTTTTTAATAAAAATTTCACCAGAACTTTAATTGTAATGAATGAATACATTTTTGTATGTTATAATATTATGCTTTATTTCAACATTAGTACTTCCATTTAATATTTAGAAGGCCTGCAAAAAGGATCCTAATTGATCTCTTATGTAAATTTTTGAACAACTTCCATTCCTAAACTTCTTATTTTGCCAAGTCCCTAAAATAATTTTGGATATACATTTTCAAGTGATCAAACTTTGTTAATTTTGTATATTTTAAGAGATCAGAATATACAAAAATGAAATTTTAAGCAAAAATGGAATGACAAGGTGACTTCAAAATAAAGATGTAATTATCTCCAAAATAAAATGTATATTTTTGATGAATCCAACTAGTACATAATATTTCAAGATAGTACAATTACAAAATTAGTTTATGAAACATTTGGGAAAATTTTTGAAATAAAAGGCATAAAAAGAATAAGAAAATGTGAAGCCATTTGGTGAAAGAGCACGTTTAAACGAAAACAAAAAATTAGGCCTTATTTCCCAGTCCCTAAAATAATTTGGATTACATTTTCAAGTGATCAAACTTTGTTAATTTTGTATATTTAAGAGATCAGAATATACAAAAATGAAATTTTAAGCAAAAATGAAATGACAAGGTGACTTTCAAAATCAAGATGTAATTATCTCCAAATAAAATGTATATTTTTGGATCGAACTAGTACATAATATTTCAAGATAGTACAATTACAAATTAGTTTATGAAACATTTGGGAATACATTTGAAATGAAAAGGCATAAAAAGAGTAAGAAATGTGAAGCCATTTGGTGAAGAGGCACGTTTAAACGAAAACAAAAAATTAGGCCTTATTTTCCCAAGTCCCTAAAATAATTTTGGATATACATTTTCAAGCAATCAAGCTTAATTAGTTAATTTTGTATAACATATGAGCTTTTGGAATTATTGTCCCAAAATTTTCTTTGTTGTATATTAGAATTCAATCAAGTTTTGTTGAATATTTGACATTTTAAACTGAGTATAAACATTTATGTTTACTTTATCTGATATTTCGAATACATATGTTTATAAATAATGTAAATTTCAATAGTGTTTTTTTGACATGTCAATTTAGTCTCAAATGTTGAGATGTTGATTAATAAATAAGCTTTATAGGTTTGGGTGAGCAAGTTGCTATTAACATTTCTCAAGTACTTTGGGCTATGGTGTCAAAGTGGATTTAATTCTAAGCATAAGAAAGTTGTTAGGAAGGATTATCAACATAAAGGTATCATTATCATTAATCTTCATATGATATCGATAAGGACATTTTTACTAGGACATCAAACCTTATGTCCCATGGTGTGTTTTAGACAAGAAACTTTACAGTTAATATTATTCAACTATTATTGATTTGGACTTGAATATTTTAAATTAACCATTATATCGTACAAAGTTATTGATAAATCCTATCAACTAAGTGGGTTTGCAGGGAGAAATTCTATCCAATAAACTTCACTAATAGCCTACATAATAAGTATTCCTACTTCAGCATTCGTCAAGTTAACATTAATCCATCCCTTATCTCAAATGAAGACTCTCTTTCATGCAAAAAGGGAAGAAAAATAATAATCATAAAAAGACTTTACATATGTGAGTCTAAATAAAGTTAGACCTTAGTAAATATTTGAATAGGAGAATAAAATTGATCATTTCTTTTATATAATCAGACTCCACTAAAATTTCCCACCAAGATAAATAGGTAAAAAGGAAATCTAATTGTATTTGTATATATAGAAAGGAGAGAAGAGAGGTAAAAAACAAAGAATAAATTGTGCAATGTCTTTGGGGTAATATAATATGTGATGAATTGGAAATATAATTAGGACCTCGGTCAAAATGAATATATGGAGGCAGATCTCTCTCGATCTCCGAACAAGCAAAAAGAAAGGAAAAGAAAAAGGGAGTCGACTGTAAAGCACATCAGTTAAGCATTCAAGGTCGTGGGGCTCTCACCCTGTACTTGCAATCTTCAGCAACGAAGCGAAGCTGGACCTCACTTAACTAACCAAAAACACTCGTTGAACCAGCAGATCCTCTGCTTCCACTCCACTCTATATGGTCCAG
>JAGFNQ010000847.1:577053-613658 GCA_024364735.1 Boesenbergia rotunda
CAGCGGGCGCAGGCTGTGGAGCGGCGAGCTGCGCAAGGGCGACGCTTAGCCCTGCTGGCCGAACAGGAAGCGTCTCTGTCTGCCTCTCCTTCTCCTGCCTCTTCTGCCCAGGGAGGAAAGACTCCACTGTTGGGCTCGGAGGATACCTGCCCTCTGAGTCGTTCCCTGAGATGACCTGGGGGTGTTGGCTCCGCATCAGCCCCGGCCGACCCCCTGGGGGCCTCTTCTAGTCGGCCTAGCAAAAGACAGAGGGGTGAATCATCGACTGCCATCCTTCCGGCGTTGCCGCCGCCACCTCCTTCCGCGGTGCTACCAATGGCCTCGACGATGGTACCCCCGAGGGATGCCTCCCCGCCTGGCCAGGAAGGTCCTACCAGCGCAGGTCTGCTGCACATGCTGTCGCCCTCACTATCGGACTGGCGTCTGAGCATGACCCTGCCGAGCGATACTGCCCCCATGCGGTCGAGGGACGTCCTGTTATATGGTCCAACCTCGGACAGATTCATGGCCGGCTTGCTGACGAGCAGCTCGGTGAGCCCGTCTATCGGGGCGGACGACTTCATGGCTCTGGCCACCCAGGCAAGTGTCCCCTAGCCGGGGGGCACTCCTTATTCCTTCTGCGCCTGACAGGCTTGTTTCTTGCAGTCTTGGGCTCAGAGTTATAGCATAAGTGTGGCGATGCTGACTCATGCCAAGGCTCGGTGTCGCGCAGTGAGGCGCGTCAAAGACCTTGAAGCCCGACTCCGCTATGCACAGCTGACTTCAAGTACAGATTCCTTGAATGGTTTGAGGGCAGAGGTTGTCAGCCTCCAGGACATACTGCGTCAAGCCCAGGAGGAGCTGGAGATTGCTAAAGCTCAGATCGCCGCTACCGACGCCGAGGTAGTCCATGCACAAGAGCGGGTGATACAAGTCGAACAGGCTCACCTTCATGATCGAAAGCGCAAGGGTGAGCTGCAAACAGAACTCATGAGGGCCCAGGCCTACCTCCCCTGGGCCAACAAGGAGATTTTGTCCCTTCGGACGCAGCTAGCGGCTGAGAAGCGAGAGACCGACTCGCTTAGGAACCAACTTCAGGATCTGCGGGGCCTCCGTCCGGCATGGGGCGCGGCCCAGGTCGAACTCGGGGAGCTTCGTGAGCAGCAAGCGTCTTGGGATGCCCTTCAGATTGAGCTAGCGGAGCTGCGTGCCTACCGGAGAGCTGAAGCGGGTCGGTTAGAGGACCACCGCTTGGCGTGTTTAAACGATCCGGCCCATGCTGCCGAGATTGCCCGACGGTTCCTGGTTGTGATGGAGCAGTATGGCCTCAACATAATTCGCCGGCTCAGGTTCAGTGGGTTTTTATCCCCAGATTTCTCTCTCGATGCAGTCTCGCTCCCTGATTTGTGCAAGGACCTACCCTCTGTGGCCAACCAACCTTTCAAGTGAAGCTGGTGTTTCTACGTTTTCTGTTTCCTTGTATGCGAGGGGCTTCCGGCCTTGGTTTTTGTAAGGCGCTTGAGCCTTTGAGTGTGATGCTTCCCTTTTTGCGTGTTTGAGCGGCGTTTCCTTTCGGCCCTGGTGGATGCGTAGGCGAGCCTTATGCCCAGCTTTTCTGATGGGCACTATTCCGGCCCGCCGGACGGATGTCCTTTCCCTAGTGCTTGTTTGTGAGGGTCTTTTGGTTTTTTAGGGGGCGTGCTCAGGATTCCGACTTCTACCTCGGTACAAGGACCCGATCCCCCGTCAGGACCTCTGGCGAGAAGGTCCGAAGGTACATAGCTTGTGGACGTTTTGGGGGTATCGGCCGAGTGGGATCCGGGGAGCATGGGACACCACGCGTCCGCTCAGGGCCAGGCCGAGGGATTAGTGGGAGCTGGCCCGTGATGGGTATGGCCTCTTGGCCGAGCAGGACCCGGGAAACGTGGACCGCCACGCGTCCGCTCGGGGCTCAGGCCAAGGGATTAGCGGGAACTGGCCCGTGATGGGTATACCCTCTTGGCCAAGCAGAACCCTGGGAACGTGGATCGCCACGCGTCCGCTCGGGGCTCAGACCGAGGGATTAGCGGGAGCTGGCCCGTGATGAGTATGACCTCTTGGCCGGGCAGGACCCGGGGAGCATGGACCGCCACGCGTCCGTCGGTTGGGAAACTTTCAGGCGTTGGCTTATCGCCTTTTTGCTTCTTCACCGTCTTTTCATATTTCGGGCCCCCACCTCTATGCCTAGCCGTAGGATGGACTATATCCCACGATCCTTCCATCAACGGCTAGGATTAACTGTTCATCCCCTATATAGGTTCTGGCACCTACTGTCTCTGTCTTTCCTTCGCACTCCTTCGTCTTCCTCTTTTCTTCCTTTCGTCTTCCTTGGCGTCTTAGCGCTCTATCCAGGATGCTGAGCGGCTTTGTCCTGACGAAGGCTAAGGAAAGGGCGGCCAGATATAAGGCGGCAGTGGCCGCCTTGCTTTCAGAGCCTATCCCTATTCCTTCAGATACCACTCCGCCAGTCATCCCGGGACCTCCTGCTTCAGCGCTAAACCCTACCGCCGCTTCCTCTGCAGACAAGGGCGAGGTGTTAGAGGAGGAAACACCAGACTCCGACATCGAGATATTGCCTTCAGATCCTTGCGTCAAGGGGCCCGAGCTTCCCCTGGATCATTTTCACACCGGCTCATCTCCCCCCGGCGCTGCCTCCGCCTTGCCTCAGGAGACCCCTTCTCCTCCTGCTGCGGCGAGCCCGTCTTCTCAGCTAGTGACGGCGCCGATTACCTTGGCATCCCCTGAGACTCCGGATGTCCTACTAGCATCCTCTTCGCCTCAACTTGCCCCTCCTATCGAGTTGCCGGGCCAATCCCCCGCTACCCTTCCACCAGGGGCTCCTACTTCCTCGTGTGCTCCGGTTTCCTCCGACTTGGGGCTTGGTCCTTCATCCGTTCCCCTTGTCTCCGTTGGCTTGTTCGCCGGAGTGTCTGTCGCCCCTTCTTCTTTTACTCCTGGTCAGACCCCAGACCTTCGCCCGGTACATCTTGTTCTTCCCTCGCGAGCGGACCCCTCATCTGCTTTTGAGTTCTCGGATCCTGACCCATTGGGCTCGGCTAGGGTGGTTCACTTGCATGCTCCCCTAAGCGACCACGTATACCAAGGCCTTCAATCCTTCGACCATCAAGATCCTATCGCCCGTATTGACGGCTTAGTTGCAGATGCCTGCCGGGTATGCTTCTTTGACGGCTCTTGCTTGGTCGATTTCTTCTTGATCAATCCTGAGCTTCTTTTGCAGTTGACCGAGGCCTTGTATGCCATGGGTGTTTCCTTCGCCGCCCAGGACCGATCCCTTCGGCAATTAGAGTCCTGTCGGGAGGCGCTGGAAACTCAGCTTCGTTGCGCTAGGCCCCCTCCGGATGATGAGGCCTGGGGTGCGCTGCGCTCCGAGAACGCTGCTCTGCGAGGACAGGTTGCCCATGCTGAGGCGCAGCTTCGAGCTCTTTTGACAGAGCTGAGCGCAGCCCGAGCCTCTGAGGCTCAACTGCGTCAACAACTAGCTTTTTTGGAGCAAAGCGAGCATCAAGCTCGGACTCAGGGACTTTGGGCAGGCTCCGAGTTGGCCAAGGCCCAGGCAGATCTTCTGGAGGCCAATCAGTTAGCCGCCACGCTGCTTGCAGTCTTGAAGGTCAAGGAGGAAGAATTGGTGGCTTGCCAAAACGATCTCTTGCGGGTGTGCGGACGCCCTGACGCCCAGCAAGCTCAGGCACAGGCGACTCGCGATAGGCACTACGAAGCGTCAAGGGTAGCCTCGTCGCCACCTTCGACGCCTCCTCCATAATTGTAGGTTCGCCCCCTTTTGTTGTCTGATGTGGGCGATGGTCCAAACGGCTAGCTATGGATGTTGCTTTTTCCCCCTTTTCAGTGTCCTTTCCTTTTTTCTTTGCGTTCACTTAATGGTTGTTAGGGCGATGGTGAGACCAACTACCTTTTTCTGGGAGGGGAGGCGTTGGTACGCCGGGTGGAGGCCCCACCTCCTTGACTTAGGGGCTGCTTCGGGGCTGTAACCCGAGGAGCTTGAGGCTTCCTGTTTGAAGAGCTCGAGGGAAGGGCTCGTGTAGGGCCAGAGGAAGGCTACTCGCTTGGTGGTCTCCTGGGCAGCCTGATTCATCCTGTGTCAGACCGAGAGCTGATCCGAGGGATAGGCTTGTGTGAAGCAGGGGAAGGCCACTCGGTATGTGGTCTCTCGGGTAGCATGGCTCACCATGCGTGGGGCCGAGAACCGATCCGAGGGAAAGGGCTTGCGCAGAGCCGGAGGAAAGCCGTTCGGTCGGGTGGGCCCCTCGGGCTGCATGGATCATCATGCGTCCGCCCAAGGGGCGATCCGAGGGATGGGGCTTGCGTAGAGCAAGAAGAAGGCCACTCGATCGGGTGACCCTTCGGGCTGCATGGATCATCATGCGTCTGCCCGAGGGCCGATCCGAAGGAAGGGGGCTTGCGTAGAGCAAGAAGAAGGCCACTCGGTCGGGTGACCCTTCGGGCTGCATGGATCATCATGCGTCTGCCCGAGGGTCGATCCGAAGGAAGGGGGCTTGCGTAGAGCAAGAAGAAGACCACTCGGTCGGGTGACCCTTCGGGCTGCATGGATCATCATTCGTCTGCCCGAGGGCCGATCCGAGGGAAGGGGCTTGCGTAGAGCAAGAAGAAGGCCACTCGGTCGGGTGACCCTTCGGGCTGCATGGATCATCATGCGTCTGCCTGAGGGCCGATCCGAGGGAAGGGGGCTTGCGTAGAGCAAGAAGAAGGCCACTCGGTCGGGTGACCCTTCGGGCTGCATGGATCATCATGCGTCAGCCCGAGGGCCGATCCGAGGGAAGGGGGCTTGCGTAGAGCAAGAAGAAGGCCACTCGGTCGGTCATCTCTCGGGCAGCACCATGCGTCAGGCCGAGAGCCGATCCGAGGGAAAGGGCTTACATAGAGCAAGAAGAAGGCCACTCGGTCGGGTGACCCTTCGGGCTGCATGGATCATCATGTGTCTGCCCGAGGGCCGATCCGAGGGAAGGGGGCTTGCGTAGAGCAAGAAGAAGGCCTGAGGTTTCCCGGTCCTCACCGAGGCTTCCCGGTCGAGGGGTCGAGGGCATCCCAGGGAGCGTAGGCCGCCACGCGCCGCCTGAGAGCCTCGCCGACGCTTCCCGGTCGAGGGCATCCCAGGGAGCGTGGGCCGCCACGCGCCGCCTGAGAGCCTCGCCGAGGCTTCCCGGTCGAGGGTATCCCAGGAGGCGTGGGCCGCCACGCGCCGCCTGAGAGCCTCGCCGAGGCTTCCTGATCGAGGGCATCCCAGGGAGCGTGGGCCGCCACGCGCCGCCTGAAAGCCTCGTCGAGGCTTCCCGGTCGGGGGCATCCCAGGGGGAGTGGGCCGCCACGCGCCGCCTGAGAGTCTCGCCGAGGGTAATGCAGCAACGACTGTTCTTCCAGAAAAAACCATTTCTGAAGGGCGCACCGAATAGATGAGATATGTTCCAGAAGATCCGATTTTAGACATGCGGCGAGTGCGTAGAATGCATCCATACCCCCAGACACATAGAATATACCCATGTTCAAGAAGACCAAACTATATAGACGCATAAAATATATGGGATACATCCAGAAGTCCAAATGTCAGACGCGATGGAAACATAACCTGCTCTCTTTCCTTTGCCCCAACGGTCCTGTTCCGCTTTGCTAGAAAGAGGGTATAATCAAGAAATACCCTGCGAGGGTCTGTCATAAAGCCTCTGGGGCGTTAAAGGCTCTTCTGCGATCGAATGAAGGAAAACTCGTATTCTCCGGGAACGCAATCCGCCAGAACCCATATGGATCTCTCATTTCCACTTCCGATCAGGCTGCTGGTGTCCCTCCTTCTAGCGCCATTTTTGATCCTGTCGCGAAGTGGGGTGGCAGTCCAACGGGCCGGACGTGGATCCCGGGAGCTACGAGCCGATGAGGTGGCCGTTCGTCGGCCACGCCTCGCCTCGCTCCTGCCAAACAGAGATCGTCAGCAAACCCGCCAGGGGAATCCCCGGTCAGGCACTCCGACGATCAAGTCAGTCCCCAGTATAGATTAGAGGAAACTGAATGGAGATGAGGTAAGGGATGCGAGAGCCTGCGCGCGCGTACCTGCGATAGGATGAGTGCTAAGCTTTTATGACCCGGGGGGGACTGACAACCCTAGTCCGCGCAGATGGGACCGGGGCGTGATGACTGTCAACCCGTGCGGAGCACAGAGGAGAAGCGCGACATGGCGCGGGGTGCTCCGACAGTACGTAAGTACTAGGGGCGCAGTACGGGGGGTACTGGAAGCGCAGTACATGAGTACTGGATGCGCGGGATGACCGCGTGGAGATACCAGAGGCTGGCAAGGTGTGAGGAACCCGCTAGCAGGACTGTACCCTGGAAGTAAGGATGCGAGGGGGTGTCTGGGCGGGACGGCCCGTACCCCGAGCCCCGACTGGCCGGTCTGGGTGCCGGGGACCGAGTCGGGTAAGGACCAGGGAGCGTGGACAGCCACGCGTCTGCCTAGTAGGGAGTGGAAGGAGAGTGCAGGGTACGCCCTAGGCGGGGGGTTGCCTCGAGACTTGACCTTGCCCATGGCGCTAAAACTCTGCTTTGGGTCGGGGTGAACTAGTGTGAGTGGCTAGGCCTTTTTTCAGAGTCAACCGACTAGTGAGGGAGTGAAAGGACAACGCAGCCATCCCCTCGGAGGATCTCACGGACTCCCCCCTCTCCTCCCCTTCTTCCCTTAGAAAGGTTCCCTGGTAGCGGGGCCCTATTCGCTGATATGGCGGTTGGCCTGTCTACCAGACCTTCGTGGTGCCAGCCTGGCCGATGGGCCCGACCTATGCCCTTATCCGTAGGCAAGGCCGGGATCGTTACCCATGTTTCAAACGTCTCGAATCTTTTGAATCTAAAATATCTTTTATTATTTCAGTATTATTATAACAGTAATAGTATAAAAAATAGATTATTTTATTTTAATCTACATATTATTTCAAAATATCATTTATCAATTAATTAAAATCATTTTAATTTGATTACAATTATTTTTAATTAATTATTAGATAACTGTTGCAATGTTGATTATTTTAACACAATTATTAGATAATTGTTACATTTATGTGTGTATTAATTGTTACCTATTAATAGCTGTTATAATAATTAATCATACCTACTGTAACAATATTATAAATAAATATATTGTAAAACAAATAATATATAATACGATATTCTTTAATTTTTTTAAAAAAACCTCTGTTTCCGGTTTACATCCCTCGACTCCGTGGAGATTAACGTCCTTATTTCCATTTCAAATGTCTATTGACTTAATCAAAAAAAATTTAATTTTCAACTTCTTTCACAACCTATTAATATAAAGAATTAATTGTAAAATAATATTATTATTAGGGATAAAATTAGCATCCTTATATTTATCCAGTTCAACTTATATGATTACAAAAATCTCCAAACATAAACTCAAAAAAATTCTCCAAACTCATTACCATTTCAAATATACCCCACGAGTCATAATTCAAAGGGAAAATTATCATCCCTACATCAGATATAAACTTAGCTTCAATATCAGATCAAGTTAATTTAATTTCAAAATTATACAAGGTTAAGAAAAAAGTCATTTTTTCTCCGGGGGTTATGATATAGTAGTAGGACGATTAGTCACTGTCTTAGACATCTACGGTTCGATACCTAGCTACGATATATTTTACAAAAATTTTTCCTCCAAATGGGGTGTTATTTTATAGAAATTTTTCCTCCAAATAGGACGCGAATCCTAAAACGTTGAGTTTCTAAATCGCCCACCACGAATGCTTTTTAATTTATCTTAATGATCGATAAAAAATTTTAGTCCGACTAAATTAATCATCATAAATTCATCTTCTACTTGATCCAACACGATGACAAGTAAGCTTTCTTGGACTTTAGAACCGTTAACTTATGGTTCGATTTATCATGCGTTACCGTCCAAAATTATTATTATTTTTTTAAAAATATAAATTTATACATAAATTAAAAAAATTATCCTTATTTAAATTATTTACGTATCTTTTATAATTTTATAATAATAGTCTGAATCGCCATCATTAATAATCATTTAAAAAAAATAATCGACTTAGGGCATCATCAACCATTTAACTCCTTTCACGTTATAATATTTACCACCTCATCAAAAAGCATGAAATCCACATGCCACATACACATTAACATTAACATCTTCATTCTCTCACATTTATTTAACATTCAACCCTCATTATTTGTAGGGTCCACATACCACATATACATTCCCTCACATATTAATTCTCTCATATATTCAATCTCATACATACATATTTTTTATTTTCAACTTTATTTATCAATTTAAATGATTATTATTAAAAATAAATAATAATAATATTTTTAAATATATTATTATATATATATAATTATTATATATATATAATTATATATATATATATAATTATAATTATATAATTATCCCTCCTGCTTACCCCATCAGGCAGGAGCCTGATCGGTCAGGCTCCTGCCTGATCGGTGTGATTGACCGATTAGGATGTCATGTCATACGTGATGAACGTATTCAAATATCTGAACGTGTTCATCGCGTCAACACATTAACATGCTCGCCGCAATGACTTTAGCTGTTACAGATGCTCTAAATGATCAAAATTACTTTTATTCATTTTCTACATTTTAATTCACATGAGTATAATAACTATAAATTATCTTTAAATTTCTATTTGCATCTTAAATTTTATTGTAAATCCTAGAAACAGAGTTAGAAATTTAATACTGAAGGGGCGAAAAATATAAGTTTACATTGAAGGGGGGTGACCGTGTCCTTGCCCCCATTTATCCTATATTAATCCTTTATTTTTATACATATACATCTATTGCACTAAAAAATCTAGGGGGTGACCGCCGCCATCGCCCCACCTTTGACTCCGTCCCTGGTCAGTCCTTATGTCAGAAAAAGTTTATTTCGGCTCCCTGTATACAAAATTTTATTTGTTTCAACTCCCTAATACATACCAATTTACTTAATTGCTCTCATTATTTTTAATTATTTTTAGATACAAAATATCCAAAATGTGTTATCATTTCTCCTAAATTCAATATTATTTAATTAGAATCTAATATATTTTCTATTAAATTGAGTACGATTCTTTTTCAAACCTAATTGATCGATAGTCAATTGGAGTAGCTCATACTCTAATCAATTAAGGAGTTCCGATTGATTAGAAATTAATCGATAATCGATCAGTTGTATTTGTAATGAGAGAATATTATTCTTAATTTTTATAGGTACAAAATCTCTAAAAGTAAGTTCATATTTTTTTTAAATTTAATATATTTAAATTAGAATTTAATATCTATTAAATTCAGCACATTTATAGGTACCATCTCCTCACCACCATAGACGGGATCCTCTGTCCCAGAGAATCCCTGTCCTGTCTGTCCCACACTCATCGGCGATAGCTAGCGAGTCGTTCGATCGACGATCGGACACTACTGATAATTTTTTATCGTCGTTCTGAATCAAACGATATCCTGGGATAACGATGAATTAGTTAGAATTGCCATATTAAAATCTCGTCGGATTCGACAGTGAATACGACGAGATCGCAATTACGACGATACTTGATGGGTTCATCGTATCCCTCAGGATATAGTTTTGTTCGGGACGACGACCGAAGACTGCTAATAATATCCGATCGACGATCGGACGACTCATCGGCTATCGTCGACGAATAAGACATAGGGATAAAGATCCTCTCTAGGTATAGAGGATCCGGCCTCCCCACCATCATCACTTTTAGATGTCCTGGTGCACCTACTAGTGCTTTCTGCGGGACCATTAATCTTACCGGCTGTTCCACTCTTAATTTTTATAATAAATTTAAATGATTATTTATTATTTATTATTTATTTGATTTAAAAGAGATTCCATATTCAACCGGACCTGGTTGACTAGTCAACGATCGTCAAATCCTTTTGCCCCACCAAAAACTAAAATCACCTCGTCGACTCCATTAAACTACTACATTCGTACCTTTTATGTATATCGTTGATGCTAGGGATCCCACATTTCTAATCCAATCACGAAAAGAGCTGGTCGTCGTTAATGGAACTCGGGATTGACTTTAAAAAATGCATCCTCTAAGCGGTCGACTGGCCACGGTGTGGTCCTTCGTGGGCCTCCATTAGGAATCGTAATGAATCGGATTCGAATCAGATTTTATATCTTCTGTACTCATATTCATCGGGTATCAGATATCCATCGGACATATCCATATCTATTAAAGGATCGAATATCTTATATACTAATATTTTTTTTTCTTTCTATCTAATTATATCATTGAACAAAAGTACATTATAATTAATATTAAAGTTAAATATATATATCTATAATTTTAAAAATAAATTAAGCATATATATAATCTATATCTAACATTAATACAAATTATTAATAAATTTTAAGGAAAAAAATCTTTAATGTATATATGTATTTTTTATTTAATCGGGTATTCAGATCGGATATCGGATATTGATAGTCCTTCCATATCCTCCTTCATTCGGGTCGAATGTCGAATTCTCTATCGAATTCGGATGAAATTGTCATCCCTAGCCTCCATCCACAGCGGGTCGATCTTCTGTCTTTTTTTTTCGGTTTACATTTTCATGGAAAAAATATTTCATTTTGCCGTAGAAGAAATTTGCATTTGCCCCTAGAGTGTCTTAAAAATTCAATTGAAACACTCGTAATTTATTAAACGCGAGTTCAATAGTTTATGCACACAACTTCACTAAATAATTTATGTTGGGCCTTCCGGGCACACACGAAATTTATTATACTAAAAATAAAAAATATTTTTTAATTAATATATATTCATAGGTAAAAGACTTTTTTTTCATCTTTTAATTTGACAATCGACTATAAATTAATTCCATACTTTATCTACGTATATATAATTTGGGGATGAATTACGAAAAAAATCTCAAATGAATAATCACTTTTTGCTAAAAAATAATATGTTGATGGACAGTTAAAAGCATCGTAATTTGATTTTCATGTGAAGCATGATGACTTATAGTGACGGGTCGTTAGGTCGACTGTTGATAGTCTTTAATGCGAGCACATCATAGATTTATCTAGTAGTCGATGAAAATTTTCATAAGGTTGAATTATATTAATCGGTTTAAAAAATTAAAATATAGATTATAAAAAAAAACAAATAAAAATAATAAAAATAAATAACCCTTGAGCTTTGATGAGATGGTAAAATATAAGATGGGCTATCTTATTAATGATTTAAATTTTAGTCGGGACATATTATATTTAAGAAGTTTAAAAATTTTATAACGTTAGATCGTCTGTTAAGATCCACATCATGTGTTTCTCGTTTGTTTGGGTGATTAATAAATTTTTTTTACGAGGACAAATTAATCACTATTAGTTCCCTGATAAAAATTGAATACATGAATTATTAATAAAGAATACTACACTTCCGTGGGTGTAATATAATAGTAGTATATCTAAGAGAATAAATACGAGAATCAGAGTTAAAATTTTAATATGAGCGATTATTGAGTCAATATCTAAATGGGCATAACTTTTACTGTAAATTTATTGAGTAAGTGAATTAGAGATTATTGTTCTGAAAGTGAACGATGTGGATAATAAATCATTATGATATAGTCTTGAGTGATGATAAAAGGATGTCTTCGTCTACAAGATTAACATGAACATTAAAGGGACGCACTGAAAAGAGTTCCGGTGGAGTCCTCTTCGACGCTCAAGTTAGAAACCATTCAGAAAATAGGAGAGGAGCCAGAAGAATAAATTATTGAGAGTTAAGAAAGTTTGGATCCCTTTACCTAGGTGTCTAAGCACCATATATAATCGCTATCCCTTTCCTTCGAACACTCCCTTATTACTGTGACCGCTTCCCCTATTTCCACACCTCACGAATCATAATCACCTGCCAGCTGTCACACGTCGGGGAGTTACTCATAACTATTGGTGCGTATATTAATCTATCATTATTATCATGCATTATGGGTCATATATAGCCACCTGTCAGCTTTCACACTCAAGGAGGGGGCACTTGTAACTGTCGTCGCGTATATTAAGCTTATCATTATCGTCACTAACGGTAATTAAACTTCCCACATCTATTCTCTCTCTCCCGAGTTGCCCTCGGGGACTCGGGTTCCGCTCTCCCGAGTTGGTCTTGGACACTCTTCTCCCGAGTTGGTCTCGAGGATTTCTCTCGCAAGTTGGGCTCGAGCTCTGCTCTCCCGAGTTGGTGTTGGGCACTCTTCTTCCGAGTTTGTCCCGGTCACTCATCTCTCGAGTTGGTCTCGGGAACTTCTCTTCCGAGTTAGGCTCGGGCTCCACTCTCCCGAGTTGGCCTCAGACACTTCTCTCCCGCCCTTGTAGCCACGCCACGCAGCTTCTTCTAATCACGTGTTCGTCTTAGGCTAACATCCCAATCAATGGTAAAAGGCGATTTGTTCATCTCAACGTCCTAATTAATCTATCTCAGAATTAATACGGTGGAGATAAATTATGAAAGTTATTAGTCTGGATATTATGACTAGTATATAAAGAGGATAGATATATTATTTTTGTTAAATTTTAAATTCTAGACTTTAAGTTAGAGCATTTCGAAAAAATAAGTAAAATGATTCTGATTTTAATTTTAATAAGTTTTTGAATTGAATAAATTATATTCCGAACTAATCAATTTTAAAATTTATATATAAATAAACAATTTTTTAAAAATGATCCTAAAAATGTCAGCAAGCGCATTGAAGTTGATTCCTATTTAATATGTTCGACGAAAAATAATTAATGATCCTATAAATGTCAGGGTGTTTGATATAAATTTGATAATGAGAATGATAATGAATTTGATTGAGGGGTTTATAGGTTTGATGATAACCTAGTGGAGGGTGGGTTATGAAATCAAGAGTATCATATATTTATTTTGATTTCGATTCTCGTATACTAAGCATCATCAATAGAAATAAAATATATTTCATTTTCATTCTCACCATCTAAACCTATTTACCAAGCACCTCTCAAATGTCCTTCGTTCTTCTAATGTTTTTCAATTTCTTCCTATTATTTTTCTTTTAATTTTGAGCTCTAATTCAACTTACGTCAATTAATTTTAATTGACCGATCATTATACGTATGAAAAATTTTCACTGACTATCACAATAGATTAGGTAGGACTCATAACTGACTGTACATCTGTTGGATTATTGGTAAAAATTAAATATAAAATGTAATAGAAAAGGAAACCTCAATTGTTGCAAATTCAGATTAAAATTTTAATGATCCTATTGCTGCATCGTAACCCGGGACATCAAATCTGATATAATATAAAATACGGTAAGTAATTTTAAAATTTAAATCAAGAAATAACCTTGTAGAATATGATGAAAAATTTTTAAAATTTTTTTTGAACCCTTAGTGGAATTTATGAGGATAAATCAGATAAAGAAAACAATATAATTAGGTTATCCTATTTATTAGAGAAGCTTAAAATATATATATATATATATATATATATATATATATATATATATATATATATATATATATATATATATATATATATAGTTAATTAAAAATCTGACCTAGGTTTTAATCTATTCTCCCTTCCTCCTCTTCATTCGCGAGATCGCAGCCGCCCGACCTGACTTCCTTCTTCCCCTCCCTTTCGCGCGTGCCCTAGCCGCAGCGCCGTCTCCCTCCTTCCTCTCCCTTCCGCGAGCCCTAGCCACAGCCAAGCGTCGATTCCTCCTCAATCGATCGCAACCAAGAAGAAGCCAGCGCCTCTTCCATTGTGTCGATCGCCCGATGCCAGTGTCGACGTCGGTGATCTGTTTTTCGGTAAGGTGGATTCCTTGAGCACTTCGGTTGAGTGTGGCAAATGGGTTTCCTCCAATTTTCTTGGATTACACTGATTTGGTCCCTGATTTAGCATCGCCGTGGTTGGATCCAGTGGCATCTTCCTCCGCGTGGTGGATCGGGACCTAGCTCGATCAAGGCCAACTGGAGAGGGCAATTCGGTGGCTGTGATCTTTGGAGGTAAGCTGTTCATGATTCATAATGGGCAGAATTTGGGATTTCTTGTTCGATCAATCGATAAGTGTTTAGGATGGGGATGGGCTGATTGGATTGGATAATTTAGAGATGTTGAAACAATGGATATTCTATGTAGAGCTTCACCTTGATCTGTTGTGAGCTCTAAGTTTGGCTTGGGTGCTAATCTGTTGTGAGCTTCATTCTTAGGATTTGGTAATAGCTTAATGTTTTCCTTGCTTCCTGTGGTCTCTGATTTGGCTAGAAAAGGGGGAATGGGTTGTTCTGCTCTTGCCTATTTGTTCTGTGCTTCACCTGTGTTGGATTGTTGGTAAACGGTTTTGATTTTATTCTTGATTAGTAGAGTGTTGTGTTTGATGATCTTGTGGTTTGGCTATTCTCTACTACCTAGCCGTGATCAACAGGTTAAATGGGTTTTGAATTGGATGGTAATTGGAATTAGGTGCTAAGCTTTAACTAGTGGATTTTGCTAATGATCTTGGTAATGCTTTGGTTTGGGAAGTCCGATGGGGAAATCCGATGTTGCTTGTTGGGATTATGTGTGTGCTGTTAATGTTCTGTTCCACTTGTGTTGTGAGCTCCAAATTGGAAGTAGTGTTGTTGGGAAAGTTTATTAGTTCCATTTTGTCTTGTAAAACTACTGTGAGAGGATGGAGGGTTGTGATTGGAATTGGTCCTTTAATCATGAGATACATCTATAGGGAGCTACAAATGGTTGGGGTTGAACCTTGTGTAGGGTTATATGGAAGTTGGGATGATTGTCTAGTTTTATTTCATTTGATCCTATGTTTTGTGTATTGAGATACATTGTTGGGATTATTGATCTGTTTTGGAATTATCAGGGTTATGGAATAGGTTTAGTTGCGGTGATCGCAAGGGTTGAGTTTAGATTAAATCTAACTTAAACCATGAATCGACCTAATCATAAGATAATCACTAATTAGAGATAATTAGTGACCTTTGCTTTAGTATGGATGTTGATTAGGATTTGGGGTTGTGTTTAGCAACTTAATAACTGTTATGATAGCTAAAACGATATCCTTTGATACAGGACACTGAGTTCTTGCGGATTATTTTGACGGGTGGTTCTGTCTCGATCGATATGGACTTCACTCTTGGAGGCGGGTACCCTTTGACTTATCTCTTATGATATTGTCATTTTGTTATGCATAGACTGTTATAGATAGCAATAAGATTATACGCTATCCCTGTTTATTATACATGATCTGGATACTTGTTGGTTATCCCTGTTTATTATACCTGATCTGGATACTTGTTGGTTATCCCTGTTTATTATACCTGATCTGGATACTTGTTGGTTATCCCTGTTTATTATACATGATCTGGATACTTGTTGGTTATCCCTGTTTATTATACCTGATCTGGATACTTGTTGGTTATCCCTGTTTATTATGCCTGTCCTGGATACCTGTGGTTTATCCCTGAGTTATTATGCTGTTAGTTCCATACAGTACCAGGTAGTGTCATAACTATATGTATGCTTAGAGATCGTGATGTATCTCCTGCCTTTGACCTTGAGAGATCTGTAGTTTCGACCAGTATACCTTGTAGGATTACCTGTATTTCCTGTTGTAGGATTTCAGACTGAGACCTAGTATACTGAGGACTTGGGAGGGAGGTATGTGTATCTATCATACACCATCCTTGCACTGTTGCATGCCGGCGATCAGCGACTCCCTTGTGGTTGAGCCTAATCGTCTTCCGGCACATGATATGCACACACGGCCACTCATGGGTTAGTGGATACCGTTGGGTGTGTGCATTGCTCTGTATTGCTCCGCTCGTCCGCTCAGGGGTAGTGGGTTCGGAGCGTGGTAGCAAGCAGGGATCCCTTCTCTACCCATAGACCAGAGAAGATGAGAGAGATATCTCCCCCATATATACATGGGGCGGAGCGATAGCTCCACCAGCATCCTGTCCACTCGGTCACTCAGGAGCAGTGATGGCAGAGTGCGGACAGTGTCACAGCTCTACCCACTCGGCCGACACAGTATCGCCTGTCTCGGTGGCTTGACTGGAGTTAGGGGGTGACCATGGCATTGCACCATGTGCATATTTTGCATCGTGCATTGTTTGCTGCACTTGATTTCTGCACTTGATTGACATGCATATACTGGATACCTGTATACCCTGGTTTATATGTTATACTTGTTCCATAAGGATTTATTCCACCCTCTGCAGGATAGATGGATTCTGGTATGTATCTTTATTCAGTATCTTCAGTATACCCTTTCCTATTGTTCATATGGACTGTATCAGCGTAGACTCCTATTGTTATTATAACATGCTATGCATATCTACTGGGTATTCGCTGAGTTTATGGACTCACACCGTTGCCATATGTTTTATTTCAGGTTGAGATACTTGGAGTCGCCAGAAGAGCCCTGCAGCCAGTCCCTACCCATCGCGACCGTAGGATTTTGTTTTGTACTTGTTAGTGCATTGTTTTATTTTCCGTTTAGCGATTTGTATATGTCCTATGTGTCGTGTGCCCTAAAGGGCTTTTGTGTATTGGTTGTTTCGTCGTAAGTCGGACCGGTCCGCAGTCAGGTATGATCTACTTTGTTGTCTTGTGTTTTATGTTGTGTTTATCTATTTTGGAGACCTGAGGCCAAATATAAACTGCGTGGTGTTGTTATAGTTGTTGTGTGTATGTGTAAATTGTCCGCCGGACAGGGGAGGTGTTGTCCGATTTTCTATTGGATCAGCGGCTCCTGGGTCTCGGGGCGTGACATATAATAAGATGAATTACGTGATTGATGCGGTCAGGGTTCAGCATTCGATAAAAATTAAATCGATCAAATCGAATTAATCGAAAATCGAATTAATTAATTTTTTGTAAAATACGGCGATTCAAAAATCCAGACCAGAAAATATTTCGAAATTTTCCGGATTGAGTCTAAGGCTTTCGGTCCTATAGGAGGAGCCCAAGGGGTTTTCAGGTAAACTCTAAATTACAAGAGGATAAATAATTTAACCCAATAGATTGGTTGAGGAGGATTATAATAAAATGGAGGGTTAAATGACTAAAACCCTTACCTTAAGGGTAGTGTTTGAATTTAGTAGAGTTGAGGGTCTTTCTGCAAAATGACCGATCCCTTAAAAACCCCTCCTTCTCACGCTATGAGTCGCGAACCCAGCAGTCACAGCCGACTCTTCTTTCTCGCGTGACCTAGCCGCCACAGTGCCCGATCTCTTCCTTCCTCACCCGCAGCGACGCCCGACGACCCCTTCCTCTTCCTTTCTTCTCCTTCGCGTTGCCCCAGCCGCAGACCACCCCGATACTTCTACCTTCGCGTGCCCTAGCCACGGTCGACGCCGACTTCTCCCTCCGCTCGCGTGCCCTAGCCGCAGACACCTCGACGTCGAGACTTCACTAAAGGTCAAGGTGAGTCGAGGGAAACTTAGGGTTTCAATTCTGTCAAGATTGGTCAGCCGTAGTTCATTTGATTTGGCCGATCTAGGAGTCTACACTTGGGTTGCACGACCTGGAGATTTAGGAGGAGCATCTGAATTCTGAGGAAGAGGAAGTTCGCATGGGCTTGTGGACTCGCCGGATTCAAGCTCAGTAGAGTCGGCAATACCAATTCAGGTAAGGATTGATATGTTAGGGTTCTTCTTGTAGGAATTTCCGTACTGAATGGAATTTCTGTTAACTTCATTAACAATGCAATTAGAAGGGGACGTTGATCAATAGGTGGATTGAATTGGGTAAGATTGATACCTTAGAAGGTTTGAGTTTTGAGTAATCATATGTTCTGAGTTGGATCATGGTTTCTAAACCATGGGTAATTTGGCTTGATCAATTATCTTAGTGAGTTATTGTTATTGATAATTATAATTCCCTATTTGATGTTTTAGGATGCTACCTTTGCCGTGTGATACTTCTAGGATTGGTAGAAAAGAGGTTGGATGGTTTTGGAATGGGAATGTAACTAAACCACTTGATCTAATCTCTCTGTTTAGTTTGAGTTATGATTTTGTTCATTTGGACCCGCTGATCCTCCTGCTATGCACTTTTGGGTTGGGAGTTAATAAGGTGATGGAATATTAAGAGCTTCACCATGTTTTTCCATAGATTGTCTTTGTAAAAGTAGATGGATTGATAATATCATGTATTAGATCAGTAGTGCTATGTGGTGTTGTTTCCTTGTTCCGATTGGGAGTTTGGTTGGATTTGGTATTTGGTTTGCAGCTTGATAAATTAGGGGAGGAAGCTGTGTTGGATTTCTTCATTTTGCTATATGCTCTGACCTTCTTAAGAGTTTGATTCTTGATTCTATAGATTGAGATCTAAATGTGGTGTGTTGATGTTTATGATGAATTTACGTATGGAACCTACCGTCCTTGCCATAAGGTTTTTGTTTTGGGAACTTGATCTGATATGGTTGGATTCGGTTATGTTTAGTGGAGGTTTTGATCTTGAGTTAGATCTTGGGTTAGGTTTAGATTAAACCTAAGTTTGAACCCAATCGCGAAAACTTATGTTAATCATCTAATTTGGGATAATTACATGATTAAGGGTAATTAGGAATCTTTCATTTAATTAGAAGTAATTAAATGGAAAGAAAATGATTAGGTAAACCCTAATATGGTTTAGGGATTTTCTGGCAAGTTGCTATTCTATTTTTGTAAAAGCTATTAAATATGCCTTTGATACTGGGCTTTGATTGAGTGCATCATTGCTGACGACCAGACGGGAGGTCCTTTCCTGATACGAGTATCTCTATTTTGGAGGCGGGTACCCTTTGACTTATCTTTTAGATATTGTCATATTGCTATGCATGGTTGGTTATAGATAGCAGTAAGATTATACGCTAGCCTTGTTTATTATGCTTGTTCTGGATACTTGTTGTTTATCCCTGAGTTATTATGCTGTTAGTTTAATACAGTCTCAAGTATTGTCATATCTATATGTATGCTTAGATATCGGGATGTATCTCTTGTATTTGACATGAGGGATGTATGTATGCATATCATACATCATTCTTGCATAGTTGCATGCCGGCGATCAGCGACTCCCTTGTGGTTGAGCCTAATCATTTTTCGGTACATGATATGCGCACACGGCCACTCATGGGTTAGTGGATACCATAGGATGTGCGTTTTTGCCCTGTATTGCTCTGTTCGACCACTATTTGGAGGGTGAGCGCGGGCGTGGTAGCAGCCAGGGGTCCCTTCTCGTACTGAGCCACGAGGAGATGAGAGCTTGACTCCCCCATTGCTTGGGGTTAGGAGCGTGGTCTCCGCCAGCATCCTGTCCACCCGGTCACTCAGGAGCAGTGATGGCAGAGTGCGTACAGGTTGTCACAGCTCTACCCACGCGGACGTCGTGGACGATGATCCTGACTGGGACTAGGGGGTGACACATGTCATTGCACTATGTGCATATTTTGCATCGTGCATTGTTTGCTGCACTTAATTCTTGCACTTGTTTGACATGCATATTCTGGAGACTTGTTATTTGAGATTATATGTCTAATGATATTCCCTTGGTACTTATTATCCTCTTTTCAGGTTAGTTGGATTCTGGTATGTATCTACCTCAGTATTTCCAGTACTAGTTTTTTTCATATTGTTGATATGAGACTGTATTAACGTAGATGCTTATTGTTATTATAACATACTATGCATATCTGCTGGGTATTCGCTGAGTTATGCACTCACCCCGTTGCCATATATTTTTATTTCAGGTTGAGATATTTGGAGTCGCCAGAAGAGCTCAGCAGCTAGTCCCTACCCATCGCGACCGCAGGATTTTGTTTTATCCTGTGTAGTGCATTGTTTTATATTCCTTTTAATGATTTGTATATGTCATATGTGTCGTGTGCCCTAAGGAGTTGTGTATTGTTTGTTTCGTCGTAAGTCGGACCGGTCCGCAGTCAGGTATGAGTTACTTTGTGTTATGGTTATATTATGTCTGGATTTTGAGGCCTGAGGCCAAATATATAAATTATTATCTGCGTGTGTGTTTGAATTGTGTATGTATGTGTAAATTGTCCGCCGGACAGGGGAGATCCTGTCCGATTTTCTATTGGATCAGCGGCTCCTGGGTCTCGGGGCGTGACAATTTATTTTGGTATCAGAGCTCAGGTTGTCGGATACCTTGTGGATTTTCGGTGTCTATCTGATACCAATTTATTTTGGTATCAGAGCGTAGGTTTGCGATGCCTACTTGTTTTACGAGTCTTGTCGGATTTGTTCGGAGTATTTTTCTCGATGTGGTTGTTTGGGACTTGGCACGATGGGACTTCTTCAGGCGACAGGTATTTCTTCTCATCTCGTGTATCCCTTATCCTGGTTAGGTAGGATTAGGAATTCTCACATGTTATTGGATCATGTTACCACTCTTGTATATTTAGGTATGGTTAGTAGTTCTCTCATGTTACTGGATCATATTACTATACCTGTATATTTAGGTATGATTTAGAAATTCTCACATGTTATTGGATCATGTTACCACTCTTGTATATTTAGTTATGGTTAGTAGTTCTCTCATGTTACTGGATCATGTTACTATACCTGTATATTTAGGTATGATTTAAAAATTCTCACATGTTATTGGATCATGTTACTATTTCTGTAGCCGCCTAGTAAATACCTTTTTAATTTGGTTAGGTCTGATGACTTAAGGTCAATCAGTTTATAGTAATCATGGTCAAGATTAACCATGAAGGCCATTAGTTGGCTTGTTGTAGAATTGTCTAAATGCAGAGAATCTTGATTCTTGTGTGATACCGACATACGGGTTGGAGGACGAGTGTTGAACCTGCCATCAAGATATTGGAGGTTAAGGATTTTGTTTGATTTTTCCTGGACCTTACTATTTATAGTACTGGTACTAGCTACTATTAGCTGCGTGAGGACTAGGTTGTCTATCGTAATTGGCTCGATCAATATTGGATCAATTCACTTTAGCTTCTGGAGCTGTAAGCTTTTTTATGTTATGTATATCTGGACAGATAAGTTAGATGTCATGTCTTGAGTACATGATCTACATTGATGCAGTAGGATAACATTAGCTACATATTATTACGATTAGTAGAGGAGTGATATATTCTGTTCCTTGAGGACTTTGACCATTGATCACTTGTACTTTGTTGTTGACCTATAAAGTTCATGTTGATGGGTGATTCGAGCTAATATGGAAAAGTGTGGAGTTAGTTGCTTGACACTATTGGGTTACCGCTTGTAGTTGGTCTGAATAACCAAAAAGATACCTACGGACTTATATTTTTAAATAAAAATAATTAAATTAATATTTTTATTCGATTTAACCAGATTATAAAATTCAAAATTGAAACAGAACTGATTTAACCGAAAATCGAACCAATTTTTTTTAAAAAAATTTGAAAAATGAATTAACCGACCGAATTTCAAAATTTCATTGATTTAGTTCGATTAATTTGATTTTTCTAAATTTTTACTCACCCTAAATGTGGCGAATAATGGGACCCTATATGTGTTTTCTATTGGTCAAATTTGATGTTAAAAGTCAAGATGCGTCAAATGCTTAGACGAATAACTCAATGCTGTTCCCGGGACCATCTCACCAACTGTTCCACTCTGAATTCTTCTAATCAATTTAAATTGCTTTTTTTTTATAATAATCTAAAAAAAACATGATTTATTATTTATTTTATTTATTTGATTTAAATGAGATTCCATATTCAACCGCAATCGGTCGACTAGTCAACGATGGTCCTGTCCTTTTGCCCCGCCAAACCTGTCAATACACGCGTCTCGCGCGCAGGGCCCACGTCGCTTGACGCATGCGAGGCTCCTTCAAGGAAACCTCGCTTATCAAATGCACTCGTTGACTTCTTTCAATTACCAACTATGTTACCTTTTATGTATATGGTGGATGCTATGGGTCCCACGATCTCAAGCCAATTACTAAAAGAGGTGATGAAGAATGAGAGAACTCGGATTTACTTTAAAAAAAACGAATCGTTTTATGCGGTCGAGGTGCCACGGTGTGGTCCTTCGCGGGCCTCCACAGCGGGTTAATCCTCTGTCTATTTTTTTTGTTTTTTGCGGTTTACTTTTTTATGGGTAAAATATTTCATTTTGCCCCAGATTGTCCAAAATATTCAATTGGAGCCCTCATAATTCATTGAACACGAGTTCAATAATTAATGCACACAACTTCATTTAATAATTTATGCGGGGCCATCCGGTAGAAAGTGATTCGCTCACCCAAGATCCCCGTTAATGCATTATAAGATCAATACGAAGGAGGTAAATCATGATAGACATATTAGTTTGGTCATATTTTAACTCCTAAATTTTAAAATTATAACAGTCAACATATTAATTATCCGTCCATTTTGTGAGGATTATACGAATCCTTTGGTGCAGACACTTAAATAATTATTATTTGATTTTCGAATGAAGAATGCCATACTCGTTTTAAAAATATATATATTATGAAAATAGATTATTCGTGGAGCCGAGTAGTCCTCGTGTGACGGAGTTGTTATTTTTGCGACCACGATTCTGACAGTCACGGATCTAGAATTATGGATATGAGGGATCGTATAATAACAACTATAAAATAATTATTATAATAATATCCTCTTAATTTTTAAAAAATACATAATGTATATTTAATTTAAATTTAAGAAATAAAGACAATATTTTTAAAAAATTTAGTTATCTAAGATATTTGAATTATATATATATATGCTAAAATAAATACTAAACTTACCATTAAAAACATAAGAAATATATATTTATAGTGTCAAATAATATATATATATATATTAAAAAAATAAAAAAAAATTATATAAAAATAATATTATTAAAAATTTGAAAGTGGGCTATGGATGATTTTCAATCCGAGCATTTCATGGATTTAACAAAAAAAAACAGAAAAAAATTTGATAAGATCGAATAGACAATCTCTAAATTGATTTTTCTACAAATTAAAGCCTAGATTAATAATAATAATAATAATGAATAGTACTATACTAAAAAAATAATTAACTAAGTTGGCAACGTCAAATCTCGATCGACCGATTCGGTCCTATAGAAATTTTCCATCGGCAGATAGGATAAATCGAAAAGTACTCGCGGTTGACATTCTAGGAGCTCAGCGTCCCAAGATTCACGCCATATTTGAAAATTTTTTTTTATAAAATATGATATGGTCAAAGATTAAATTATAGATATTTAAGATGATAATTAATTATCCTTCGATTGTACCATAACCCTGAAGATAAATAATAATACTACACTAGCCCTTAGCTACCTAAGAGATTGAAATCTCACTCATGATATATTATATTTATGGAGAATATATAAGAGAATGTGAGTTTAAATTTCAATATAACCGAACTAATGGGATAAGTGAATTAGATTAATAAAAAAAATGATTAATAAGGTTGTTTCAATCTCGGGCTCTTGGTCTCACGGAAGTTTCTCACCGGCCGCTAGGATAAATCAGGATTTACTCGTAGTGAGCGGTCTATAAGCCCAGTGTCTCAGGATTCATGCCCTATTTGAAGAAAAAATTCCTGCAAATACGTCGTAATTGGGGATCGAACCGTGGATATCTGGGATAGCGATTAGTTACCCTACCGTTGTACTATAGCCCCGAAGGAAATTAGATTAATAAGGGTGAAGGTAGGAATGGTGTAGTATTAGAGCATTTCAATAAAAAAAAACTAAAATGATTATGATTTTAATTTTAATAAGCTTTTGAGTTGAATAACTTATATTCCGAATTAATAAATTTTAAAATTTTTCTATAAATAAACACGTTTTTATTAAAATGTTATAATCATCTAAGTTGATTCCTATTTAATATGTCCGACGAAAAATATTTAATGATCCTAAAAATGTCAAATGTTCTTGTTCTTCTAATATTTTTCAATTTGTTCCTATTAATTTTTTTTTTAATTTTGAACTCTAATTCAACTTTCGACTAATCCTAGTAGATGTGATCTAACTTTATAAAAAATTTCCATCCACCATCAAAATAAATTAAATCATGAATCACTCACAGTGATGACCCATCTGTTAGGTTATAGGCAAAAATTAAATATAAAATCCAGAGTTCCATGCATCGTTGGTGTAGAAAGATACCTCTAGATGCGCATAAGCTTTGCGAATCTGGAGAGTCAAGGCAATCTAAGCACGATCAGAATGTTCACGTCTCTTTGGTATCCACATGAGCACAGTCACCGCTCGTCTCGCGAGCACAATTGGAGTCTCACGTAATCGTACGCGCAGTGCTAGCTACTATACATATGATTCTGTCCTTGATCTACCATGAACAGCGTGTCGCCAATGGAAGCCAATACAACAATAATGTGGGCGGGCCGAAGACTTGAAGCTAGCTAGGATGCTCGTCGGAAACTGCCTGTGAAGGAAACCAAAAGAGGTCAGAAGCAAGGCTGGGGGTCCCCAGCGCAGACACTCTGACGCTCAAGTCAGACAATCTCAAAGTGAGGAAATAGAAGAAGAAGGTGATTTTGACAAATTCGTGTCGTGGAGGAGGGACCCATATATGTGTATCTTTGGTGACCTTCCACCATCAAAGTGTCACATCTACATGTAACAAGGAAATGACAGGATGGACTGCGCAGGTTAGTGTTTAGATCATTGGGTCACTGAGCAATTACGTATTGGGCTTACAAACTCACTAAACACCTGATCCTTTCAGGGAAGCATATTAATTTTTAAGAAATTGACAGAGAAGTGATAGGATGATACCATCTTAGTCTTAATCAAGATGACAGACATGATGATTCCCCCAAAGGGGATGACCCAACTCAGCCCAATAGGAAGGCTAAGCTAAGGCTCAGGAGAGAAGGGCTCCATATACAAAGTGGTTTATGCATATGAAGGATCGTGCTGATCATCCATGCAGTATAATAGGTCAAGCGACCATATAGGGTTGCTGGCCGATCGGACGGTCAAATTGATAGCCGATCAACCGGATGGAGGTGTTGGCCGATCAGTTATTATAGGGCTATGGGTCACTCAGCCGATTGGGGATGTTGGCCAATCTATCAGACGGAGGTGTTGACCGATCAGTTGTATAGGAGCTTCTACAAACACTCTATCACCCTTGGAAATCATGTGACCACATGTCTTATAGTATGTCCGCGTCAATTATTTGACCAAAACTTATCCTACATGGATGAGGGCCCCGAAACTCCCCGCATCAACATACATATAAATTGAGATCAAACCCAAACTTTTAGGGTTACCATAATCTTATCATATAGGGCTTTTTATTAACCAATGCAACCATCTAGTCTTATCTAACAAGACAAATAACATGGCTGACGTGGTGATTAAGGGGAGCCTACATGTATCCCCAAAAGGTCAAATATGATGATTAGGTAGTCTTCGCGTCTCCCCGATTGGGTTGTCTTTAGCACCCCAACCGGAGGATCTACGCATCTCCCCGGTTAAGTAGTCCTTAACACACTGATTGGATGCTCTCCACGACTCCCCGGTCAGGTAGTCTTTAGCACCCCAACTGGATACTCTCTGCGCTTCCCCAGTTAGGTAATATTTGGAATTCTGACCAGATGCTCTCTGTTTCTCCTGGTCGAACCTTCCGCTTTAGTGCGTCCTATTACACCCAAATAGTTAGACCAACCGGAGAGACACCTCTTGTATCTACTGGACATGTCTTGCCCATTTCTACCTTGCTCTGGTTATCCAACATTATTCTCTTTAGCAAGCTCCCAATCTTTAGCTCACTTATCTGATAGTCTTAGAGCCTTACGGGCTAGCCTATTATAGAAAGTAGCACTCATACTGACACATCATATGGGCGTATACCATTTCTTGATTTTCATGATATCAATAGATAAGATGGGACACTTCCTCTACTGTAATATGATATGTCTCATCCATAATTAACAAAGCCGACCTTGGGCCAGGGCTACCAGGGCACCCGCTCAGGGCCCAAAACTATCAAGGGCCCATTTTCAATATATATATATATATATATATATATATATATATATATATATATATATATCCCTCGCTTTCGGCTATAGCTCTCTCGTTGACTCGCCCTCACATTCAAGTTTCATGTTGTTATTGATTTTCCTCCATTTTGTTAGAGTGCAGTGAGGGTAGAGCCGAGGGTTTCGGTTGATGGATAACGAATTACGGTTGTTTGTAGGTGCCTTTACTAGGATTCCTACTAGCCCCGACATAAACATAGAGTTCCTTCCAGAGAACAGGATTACTCTCTTTAATATTAGGATCGATAGGTCTAAGGAATAAGTTTCCCCATTCTGGGATTTGCCTGATTTATATTGTTTCTTGAGAAAATGCTATTTTTCTCTCTATATTCTCTATCATATTGGAAAATTTATCACACTATTTTTGTCTCTTCCCTTTTCTTTTGTCTGTTTGGTGTTGATGTTGCATCCTCAAGTTAACACCATGCCTTTGTTAGTTTACTATTTTTAAAATCTTGAATTGGGATGAGAATTTTTTAATGCTCGCTGAGATCAAACCCCTGCTAATCTCCAATTGGTCGTCCTTTTAATCAATCAGCTTTCCAAATGATTATCCTGTTGGAATAATATTTGAATCTTCCTCCTAATGGTAATGTTAATATGTTACTGTTGGTTTCCCTCTAAGTTCGATAAATGATGATACTTTATAAATTTGCAGAGTTGTTTTTCTTATTTGTTGCTAGAGATTATAGATTTAAAACTCTTATGTTCCCTTGTTGAAACTTGATGTTTAAGTACCTTCTTTTGAGTTTATTTCTATTCATACCTTTCTTCTAAATGCCAATTTTACATATGGGAAATGATTCGAAGAGTGAATTTGGGAGAGTGAAAATTATAGTGAATGGCGCATAGTTAATGTGTACATGTTCGATCGTCGATCGGACACCACCGGCAGCCTCTGATTGCCGTCCCGAATCAAACTATACCTTGGGAGGACGGTGAACTCGTCAGGATCACCGGCAACAGTGAACCCATCGAAATCGACGGTCAATGATGCGAGATCGCAATTGTGGCGATCTCCGACGGGTTCACCGTGCCCCCCAGGGTATAGTTTGGTTCGGGGCGCCGGTAGTGTCCGATCGACGATCGGACATCGGACGTGCCGTCGATTGACGGTCAAAATTTTCACTGAGGCATTCACTTTCACTGTGCGTATCATTACTCTTTACATATTTATCAATTTCCATGACAATTTGTGACCTGCATGCTAATTAGTGTAATTATCTTTGATAGTCTAATGCTTTTTCTTATCTTAACCATGAATAATAAGATTTTTGTCATGTTATTAGGCAAAGGGAGAGCCAGCGATGAACAGACTATTCTTGTCATGTTTAAATTTTGTGCTATTTTTATGCTATGAGAAGCTCCCTAATCTCATATCCTAAATGTCTCAACATGCATTCTGTCTAATATATGCTATTTGGTCATGGTTTCTTATTCCTGTGAGAGTGACTAATCACAATTATGTTTCCTGATGGTGACTCAAATAATGGTTGTTGATTATTTGATTTAGTTTGGATTTTAACCTCAGGTTTTATGTTATGCATTGTGTAATCTCATATTTTATGCTTGGATTTGAAGGAAGTTTGTCCATTGGATTTTATTATTCTTGGCACCAGGAAGTGTGTAAGTCATAATGAATAGGATTTGGTTTATTGCTCATGACATTAGAGATGAAAATTTTATTGAAAGTGAAAATATTTCGTGAATTCTTTGCAAGCAATGGACTAATTAAGTAATGTATATATAAAAATTTCTTTTTAGAAGAAGCATGGTTTGGAAGATAAAATTAGAGCATAATTAATAGTTTGGCCCAAGGTCGTTAAACAACCAAGACTGACTCTGATAATTAATACATTAGTGCTAATATTATATAAAGTGGTCTACAAATACGAACAAATGTATGTAATAATCTATTATCAAATTATGATTTATCTTCTCTATATTTTCTCCCTACTTCCTGCCACAATTGATTTGAGCATCGGAGTGCTAATGTTGGGGCAACCTGACATCATTCTAACTCTCCCTTTTTTTTTTTTTTTGATTCATCCTTAGATTTCAACTCTTTCCTCTATGAAGTTCCGCTGCATTGAAGCACCATTGACCTCAGGCAACATAACATCAAGTGCATCGGTGGCTCTTCTTTGAGAGTTTTAGTGCAAGATCAATAGTCTAGTCTTATTTACTAAGATATTAATTATTTAATAATGTGGGCTTATTCATTTGGGTTTGTTTGAAGACCCAAATGAATATTAAGTTAACTATTAATCTAATAATTTAAGATTCAATTAGATTAACCCAGTAATCCAATACTATCAAATTAGATTGACCTATTAAATTAATAAGTTTAAAATTTGAAATTAATTTTAAACTTAAACACTTAGGCCCACTTTATTTTAGGTATACTAAAATAAACAAACTCCAAATTGGTACGCTTTCTGTGTCTACACTTAGTAAGCGTTTGGTAGAGCTAGCGCTTCTTAGATTCTAATTACATGAAAATATTTTTAAGTATTTATGAATATCAAATTATTCTTTAGCTTCTATGACTTTTAATCAAGAGCTAAAAGGAAGAATTTGATATTTTTCCTTGTTTATATCTTTTTGTGTATGATCTAAAATTAAAAGTTGATATTTATGTCCTTGATAATGGTTACTGTACTTTTGACGTTTATGACTTTTTCAATCATATTTTATTATAAGTATTTATTTTCTAAATAATATTTTATATTTTTATATAATTTGAATTTCCAAATTTTTTTATATATTTTGTATATTTATATAAATTTTGTCATTTTTAATATTTATATTTTATTAATTTATATATTTTTTGAAACATTCATCTTATAAAAAAAATTAATTTTGGTATAATATCTAAAATATAATAATAATTATATAAACACATTATTATCGATAGTGTATTAAAATTATATTTAGATAATTAAAAAAAATAATTTATATAGTTTAAAGTGTTGGATAGCTTGGGTATCTAAGGTTAATGGAAAGGGAGGTGGTGGGACTTTAGTCCCATATTGAAACTTTTCATTCATCTCTATTGTGAATGGAAAGAGAGGTGGTGGGACTTTAGTCCCACATTGGAACTTTCCATTGAATGGAAAGTGAGGAGAAGAATAAAGGGACTCCCTTGTGAGTGGGGCTTTAGTCCCACATTGGGAGTTTTAATGCAAAATGTTTGGTTTATATTGTATCACAAACATGATAGTTGTGAACAAATGCTAGGGGAGAGGTTCTCTCTCACGCGTGGGGCCGCAGGGGAGGTGTAAATCCAGGGCCTAGATTTGTACTGAACCAAGTGAACTCGTGTGCGTGCACGACCCGCGCACGTCGAATGTCCAACCGGTCGGGGCAAAATTTGTCATTGAATGCTGCGGGGTCTGAGCCTATATAAAGGAGCTGACTGAGAGCAAAAGAGATACACGCTGCGAAATTCTTCTCCACTCCACCTCGTTCCCGACCTCTGCTGATAGCAGTCGGGTACCTCCTCAGTTCACCACGAGCAACGAGTGCTCCGTTGTGTCCGTGGTTCGGCTGTTGTATCCTGAGAGACAGAAGTCCATCCGAGCCTCGAAGCACCGCAGAGGAGGACGAATCTGTTTCAAGGAAACTGCGCTGCGCAGGCCTCAGTAACTTCCTGGTCGGGAGACGTACGACCACTACTCGGGAGATCCCAGTCGGGAAACTCCACTCTGGAATTCCGCTCGGTCGCTCGGAACTTCACTCTGCCGCTCGGAGCTCGCTCGGGAAAACTGCTCGGGTCGGGAGTTTTCCACTCGGACCTCGCTCGCCGCTCAGGAGCTCGCTCTGCCATTTCGCTCGGAGATCACTCGGCCGCTCGGGAGTTCACTCGGCCGCTCGGCAATACTCACTCGACCACTTCACTTGGTGAAAAAGTAGTCGGGGCCACTCAACAGAGATAAGTTGAAATTAGTTTTTGTAATTTCAATTTATTGTAAATCTCGAAAATTCCTCCAACATAAAGATATTATTATCATTTCATTAAAAATTAAGCCAGAATCATAAATCAATCAAAAATTTTTTTTATCAACTTTGGACTTTTATTTCTCAAATACTTCATTGTTTAGCTTCTTATTATTTTTAAAATAATTTCAGATCACTTTTAAATAAGCAAAATCCTTTCCAAACACTCCACTTTATTTTAGTCTTATATCAATTATCTCGAACTGATATTAATAACATTCATTTAACATTTTTAAGTCAATCATATATTTAAAAAAATTATTTATTAATTCATCAAAACTAAAATTCCAACCTTAAATATTTAAAATGAAAACTAAAGTCCAAGAAACGTAGCACAGATAATAGATATATAATATTTCAAATATAATGATTAGATAATTAATATTTTTAATCTTATCATATATTTATTATCTGTGTACCTATATGAATTTTTTTTTTCGTATCCGTGATTGCATGGGACCGTTAAAATAGCAAATCAATATTTTTGAAAAAGAAAACTAAAAAAATCTATCCTACCACTCAACGATTTACCAGGCTAGTCAACTTTTATTTTGGAAAAAAATAAAAGCGCTCCATTGAAAAAAAAAAATATTATTAGATCGAACAGCAGACGAAGGTAGGATGATTAATCCGATCTTAAGAAAGTTTTTCATGAGTCATTAAAATAAATCAGAAAGCGCTCATGGTGAATGATCTAGAAACTCATCGTCCTAAGATTCACGTCCCATTTAGAAAAAAAAATTCTACAAAATACGTCATAACTAGGGATCAAATCGTGGATGTTTAAGATAACGACTTGTCATCCTACTGCTATATCATAGCCCCGGAGCACTTTTATTTTGGAAAAAAAATAAAAGTGCTCCATTGACAAAAAAAAATATTCAACCAGGTAACAGATGAACTTGGGATGATCGCTCTGTTCTCAAGTTTTTCACTAGTCATCAGAGAAAATCAGAAAGTACTCACGACATACGATTTAGAAGTCTATCGTCCCAAGATTTATATCCCATTAAAAAAAAATCTTATAAAATATATCATAATTATGGATCGAATCATAAACGTCTAAAATAGTAATTAGTTATCCTATCGTTGCATCGTAGTTCCGGAGCTCACTTTGACAAATTTTTAAATACGATGCACCTATTTAAGTACGGAAGTCAAATATGTGCTTTGATACAACTTCGATACTACAAAATTTAATCAGAACACACATTCCATTTCACATTATATGAATATTTATATCAATGTTTGAATTAGCATCTAAATTAAATTTAACTAAATCAATATTATCAATATAATAATAATATTAATTTAATTTAAATTCAACATTACCCCTTATTTTTATTATAATCAAAAATAAATTTTAAATTCAGACCTCAATTGATTAATATATGAAATAATAATTATAATAATTAAGGAGTCAAAACTCGATAGAAGACTTTATTATCGTCTTCTTGAATCTCCTTCATATGCTTAGGAATAATGATTATAATAATTAAAGAGTTGAAACTCAAATCAATTTTATCATTATTTCTATAAATCTCCTTCATTTACTTTAAAGGTTCATAATATTTAGATTAATAGTTCTCATAATTTATCTGTATCGCCTAAGATGAATTCACAAGGATTTAAGTTTATGTTATATATCATATTTTTATAAAAACAGTTTGGAATTGAATAAATTTTAACTAATTTTAAAATAGTTTTATTTATAATTATTTTTTTTTATCAAAAACAGTTTTGAATTGAAACAATTTTAACTGATTTTAAAATAGTTTTATTTATAATTATTTAATAATTTTAAATGAAAAAAACATATATTTTAATGAAAATAAAAGACGCTTTTTTTTAATTATATATATATATATATTAATATTAATTAATATATACATTAATTTATATTTCTCTCTCCGTCTCTGGTTGGCCGCTCATGTTCTCAATTACCCCGCTCCGTTCCCAGCGTTGTCGCCATCTCGCTCGTTCGCCAGCTCTCCTCTTTCCGTCTCTTGCGGATTCCCCCGCTATTCCCTCCTCGTTGGATGCATCCGTCCCCGCGAATCTTCCCCTCGTTCTTCGATCGATAAAGTTTCCCATAGCTCTACGGAATCCGGAGCTACCAGCTTCTGATCTGCTTTAGACGCGGAGATGGAGCTGTGGAGCTAGTCGATCTCAGATGTCGTCTTGATTGGAAGTGCTGGATTTGATTTTTAGGCTTCTGCTGCTCCAATTCGCTGCCTTGTAGGAGTTCCGCGGCGCTTGGATCTTGAATTCCTGTGGCAACTGCGTTGGTTTTGACCTGTGAAAGGAATCACCGAGTGTTTTGTCGATTTGGGGGTCCCCGAGGCTGTGGATCTGTGAAAGGCGCAGTCTTTGGTGGAGATGAGAGGTTCCGTGTGATTCCGTCAGTGAAAAAAATGAGGCTCGAGGAATCCCCGTTAATGGATTAGGGCTTCTTCCTGTCCTGTAAGTGGGGGTTCCCGAGCGTTCGAATTTGGATATTTTTGGCGAATGTTGTTTGGAGTTACGTGTATCTCGTCGTACGCTTCATTTCGAGCTTGCTCTCTAGGGTTAGCTTCGCGATTGTGTTGAATGTTTAAAGAACTAAGTGCTTTTCACAAAGCTTTTGACTTTACAGCGTAAAACAAGAAAAACTGCGAGATTTGGTTTTGGAATTGGTCGAACTGTTCCTGTTGTGAAGAAGAAGAAAAATGCAGCAGCGGGTTCCTTCTTTTTGCGCATCTTGATTTGCTGTAGCTTTGAGGTGTGCGCAAGGAGATGATTGAGCAATTCATCAACTTTGTGATACGGCCTCCTAGGTATGCACATATCTTGTTTACTTACGAAATTAGTAAATTTGACCTGCCATCTCCCCGTTTGTTGAATTGACTGATACATTCTTTGAGTTGTCCGAAGTAATTTCACATAAGAAGCCCAGTCATAGTATAAGAGCATCTCCTCTTTGGTAATAAATGACTTGATTTTCATCTCGCTCTGCTGTGTGAAGCTTTTTGAGCAAATTCTTGCCATTATATATGTATCATAAGTCATAACACCCTCCATTGAGGTATTCTGTTATATCTAGTCACAATTCACAAATCCTTTCTGGCATACTTGATTTTGTCGTATATCCACTACGTTGATATATCATCTTCTTTCTCATAATAAATGACTAGATTTTCGGCTTAGTGTAACTATTTTGAGCAGTCTACTCACCTGTTTTTGTTAATGTGTGTGCTATAAAATTCATTTTGTTGTTTTTGCCATAATTTGAAAAAAAAAAATTTAGTGTACTTATATTTCATTTGTCTACTATTTCTTCCTCTCCTTGAACTTAATAGTTCTACTTAATTAGAACCAAAACCTATTTTTATTTATAGAAATGCTTAGCATTTATATGATAAAGTACAACATCAATCTGTCTAGTCAATACTTCCATTAAAATATTCATTACCATATAAAGATAAAAGACATAATTCTAGCAATCTATGTTAATACAACAACTACCAAACCTTTATCCCATTAAGTGGGATTGGCTATGCAATTTATGTAGTATGCATATAATTGAACATATGAAATACAAAGTAGTTAAGTTAAAGATACAAGGTACCACACCAAAAACTTAGCTTTTGAAAGTGTTTCGCGATCACGAGAACTAATCCCTGAAAAGGAAAAAAATAGTAATATTCGGGTTTTCATTTAAACTTTTTTTTCCCTCGTCAAACTAGTTTGACTGAACAACAATCACTTTTATGAATGCCCACATATATGCCGGATAGACCATATATGTGGCTTCATAGGCCACCTAGTTCTGCATATTGAAGGAAACTATATATTAGGGGACAGTCACCT
The DNA here is from genome assembly GCA_024364735.1 of Boesenbergia rotunda. Lineage (NCBI taxonomy): Eukaryota > Viridiplantae > Streptophyta > Magnoliopsida > Zingiberales > Zingiberaceae > Boesenbergia > Boesenbergia rotunda. The sequence goes on from JAGFNQ010000847.1 coordinate 611,041, forward strand.
TGTGCAAATGCCTGGCTGGCCACTTAGGCCTCTTTTTACAATCATGGTTAGAACTCATTATAACCAGTCATTTTACCTTTGATATTGTTATCGAGGATTTTTAAGGGCGTATATTTACTGTCATTTTGATAACATCTGCACTTTTGGTATGATGACATCCAGGGCTGATTATAATCCGGACCAATACCTATGGGAACCAGAATTCACACTTGCTGGCAGAAAATATAAACGTTTAGACTTGGAGGCAAGTACGGACATGAGTTACTGAAGCTTTTCTCTTCCTTTTTTTTTGGATAAAAATTTGGAGGAATTATTGCTGATGTTTGCTAATTTTTACTTCATTAAACATGACAGCTCAAAAATGGAAGAGGTCACACCCTCAAATGTAGTCACTATGTTCCCTATTCTGTACCCGAAAGCACTACTCTCCCTTGTGTTGTATACTGCCATGGCAACAGGTATGTCTTCATTCTTTAATGCTTTTATTTTAAAAGTTCTCTATTTTTTATTGTTATAATATTGAGCACCTCTTCTGTAATTGTATTGCTGTTGTCGTGATATGCACCTTTGTTGGACAATGTTACCAATTTATTTTTTATGTTGAAAAAGAAAAAAAAAACTGAAACAGAGAATGTTTGTTCTTTTTTGCCACGTAGAAGAATGAAGACAAACATTGCGCATGTAAATCTCTTGATACCATTTTAAATACTAACCAAGAACTTTGTTGATAAAAGTGTGAATTTTTTTTCTCGGTCTCTTTGTCTGAAGATATGTAGCATTGCCAACCCAAGAATGAGCAAATAGATCTTTATATATCTACAAGAAATTTGCTTCCCCAATTGGTATTTTAATTATTTGTCTCTTCTATGGAAATGACAGTGGGTGCAGAGCAGATGCAAATGAAGCTGCCGTAATCCTTCTTCCTTCGAATATTACCCTCTTCACTCTCGACTTTTCAGGTTCAGGACTTTCTGAGGGTGAATATGTCAGCCTTGGTTGGCACGAGGTTGGTTGTTGTGATTCCTTTTGGTTTCTGATCTTTGCTTACTCTTATCAATAGTTCACTGCTGAGGTTGTTTAATTTCTTTTGCTGATTACCTTCAAGACAAACAGTTCCTAAAATTACTGATAATGGGTTTTATTAACTTATATCAGAAAGACGATCTCAAAACCGTGGTCACATATCTCCGGACCAATAAACAAATTTCTTGTATTGGACTTTGGGGCCGATCAATGGGTGCTGTTACAAGGTTTTTTTCATTTTTTTTATGATTCATTCATATGCCAATTTATCCGATCATATTCTAGTAATCTTGCTAATGCAATGCACATATATTCATCCTGTATATAGTTATTTTCATCAATATATTGATAGAATAATGATTGGGAGAGTGAAAATGGGAGAGTGAAAACCATAGTGAATGACGTGGCATCTTGCATGCACGATCTCCGACGGGTTCACCGTGCCCCCCCCAGGGTATAGTTTGATTCGGGGTGACGGCCGAAGGCCGCCGATGGTGTCCAAGCGATAATTGGACGTGTGCATGTAAAGTGCCACGTCATGCCACATCATTCACTATGGGTTTCACTCTCTCATTTTCACTCTCTCTATCATTGCTCATATTGATAATCTTTTGACCTATTCTTCTGATAGGGTATTGCACAGGAATTAGTGGTAGTATAAATTGAGAGGAATAAAACATATTGTGTGTGTACTAAATAGCTTATAACTAAAATGTCCCATACAAGAGTAGATTCATAACATCATTATTAAACGTATCTAGTATTCTTCAATAAGTAATAATTCTGAGCCACCCAGAGGCCAAGCATAAATATCATCTTTCTCTAGCTAGTTACATAAGGGGCAGCCAGGTGCACGAAGGTCCCACCAATATGGGGTCCTGGGAAAGAGTTTATTGTACGCAGTCGTATGCCTCTTTGCAAGAGGTTATTTCCAAAATTCAAACCCATGACCTCTATGCCACAATTTTATGTAACTCTAGCTAGTTACATAAAATCTAAAAATTCAAATTGGCAAAAGTGAGAAGAAACTCAATGGATATAACAAAGATGCAATACTACAATAGTTGAGAATTTTGTTGTTACAATGCCCTGGATTAATCTTCAAAAGAATGGAAAGTTGGGCTGTAGTTGATGATAATCTTTAAGAGAGACATCTTCAGAAGTTAGTGAAAATTTTCAGACATAATTTTCTTCAGCTCCCTCTCAAATTGAAGATGTCACAAGATTGTGAACTTGGCGAGGATGAACGACAATTTGTGAGTGATTGGGAAGTAAAAGAGATAGATGAAGGGTTCCATTTTCACTTCATCAAGTTCATTCCAGTTATCTCATTTTGGAATCAATTTCCTCTTCTGGGTAGTTTTTCCATTTTGTCACTTGAACTCACGTGCAGGAATTTTGGTGGTGATGATACATATTTCAAGGATGATCCTTTCTGTTACACAGAAAGCTGTTAGAGTTACCTCTAGTTTGCCATCTATGACCATACAGTTGCCGCCCTATTTGTTACAAGATGTAGTTGATTATTTGGACAAAAACTGTTTTTTTTTTTGGCACGAACAGGTGGAACGTGTCCACTTATACATGTTTTTTTT
>JAGFNQ010000848.1:0-61302 GCA_024364735.1 Boesenbergia rotunda
TTTTTTCTTTTCTTAAAGCACTACTAATCCCAAGACAAAAGTCTTGGAAACTCTTTTGTTATTATTTTTAAATTGATAGAATGGCAAGTTCACATTTGGAGGAATACAACACGGTTCGACCCCCCACTATTCAATGGAGACAATTTTAGTTACTGGAAGAAACGCATGGAGTGCTTCCTAAAGGTCGATATCGACCTTTGGAAAAACATCAAAAGGGGCTACACCCCTCCAACCAAAGGTCGTGAAATCATAGATCTAGAGAAGTGGACATCTGATATGAAAAGATGAGCCCAAATTGACTTCAAAGACATGACACACTCCAGTGTGGGCTAATGAAGGAAGAGCTCAACTGAGTTAGATCTTTAGACAATGCAAAGGAATTTTAGGATCGATTAGTCAAAGTACATGAAGGAATGGATGACTCCAAGGTAACTAAACGTGACTAAGTTCTGAATCAATTCTTCAATATTAAAATGTTGTCTAGAGAAAGTGCCTCCCAATTCCATGCAAGGATTAAAGATATCATCAATGGACTACAACTAATCGACCATCATCTTGAAAATCGAGATGTTATAAGGTACACTCTTAACTTGTTCCCTCGGAACACTTATGGGCATCGATGGTAGATGCCTAGAAGGTTTTGAAGGACCTTTCAATCATTAAGTTAGATGAACATTTTTGTGAATTCGAATTATATGAGTAAACTAACCTGGGTTCGATTGAGAAAGGAATCATCTTGTGTGCAGGACAAAACAAAAGGAAGGAAATCAAGGCAAAATTAAAAGTTGAGTCTGAGTCTAAGTCAGATTCGGACTCACCGAATGAAAAAGAATTAGCAAATATGGTCCAAAGGATGTTTGCTAAAAGAAGAACCAAGAAGTGTCCAACAAAAGCACCAAATATATCAACCATACCAAGATCGAAGATCACGTGTTTCAGATGCAACAAAAAGGGCCACTATAAACACGAGTGTCCAAAACTAATGGAGTAGAAGCCCAAGTCAAGGAAAAAAAAGGCCCTCAAAGCCACATTAGATGAGTCATCCTCGGACAAGTCAGATCTAGACGAACCAAAGCACTCAAGCCACCTAATACTGATGGCAAGATTCGAGCTCGAGTTCGAATCCTAGTATGAGTCAGAGCACGAAGAACCCGAGGTAAATTTACTTTCAAAATTTCAATTATGAAAATTAGTTAAATATTTATTTAATAAGTTAACTAAATTTGAGGACCAAATTAGCTTGGTCCTTGAGGAGGTTAGCCACCTTAAGGAACAAGCTCACTTGACCCCTCAATTGATCAAGTTTAAGAAGGAACTTCAACTCAAGTTTCAAAACTTGAAGAAAAAAATTCCTCCTTGAAAGATCAAGTTGAGGGGCTCAGGATAATGTTGCACAAGTTCAACTTGGGCTCCAAGTATCTAAACATAATGTTTAAGTCTCAAAGGGTTGTGTACAACAAGTCCAGACTCGGATTTAAACCTAAGTCAACCAATAAGTCTTATCTTTCACTTGTTAGTAAAAACCATAGAAATCAAGTCTATGCATGGGGTTCGAAAGCTTCCTTAACAGAGCAAGTAGGACCAAATCAATACTTTGTACCTAAGGATCAAATCTACCTTTTAAGTAACAAACTTAAATTTCAAATAGGAGGCAGCAAGCTAGTTATCACCTCACTAACTCAACCTACCCATATGGGTACTTAGGACAAAATAACTTAGGGTTATCTCTAACTTGTTAAGGGTCCAAGTCTAGTACTAAGTCATCTAGGTAAGAACAGTTGGGAAGCTTTGTTTAGGATTGTGGTTGCCATAATGATGTCCATTGTGACTCACCATTACCTGGGAGGTTACTCAAAGACGCTTTCTCGGATGATCCAAAGCTAAACTTATGCCAAATAAAAGTTAAGACTAATCCTGACAATTAAACAATAATTCATCTCACAAAATCATAGGATTACCTGATTTGAAAACCCCTAGGCGAGATGAAATCAAACTCAAATCAAATTTATACTAAACCGAATCCAACTTGAACCAAACTCAAATTAAACCAAGTTCAAATCAAACCATAATCCAATCAGACCTAAACCTAAATCAAACCAAACCAAAACAAACCAAACTTATCTTAAAACTCATTTTAACGTGATTTTTTTTTAAAACTTTAAACTTATTTTAACTTAAAAATTATTTTTAAACTTAAAACTTATTTTAACTTAAATTTTTTTTAAAAAAATTATTCTTCAAACTTATTTTTAATTTAAAAAAATTAGTTTTCAAACTTATTAATGACCAAACAAATATTTTTAACTTGAAAAATTATTTTTTAAACTTATTCTTAAGATAAAAAATTATTCTTAAAATTTTTTTTTAACTTAAAAAATTATTTTTAAAACTTATTTTAACTTAAAAACTATTTGAACTTGAAAATTATTCTTAAGAATTAAGATTAAAAATTATTCTTAAACTTTAAACTTAAAATTTATTTTTAAAGTTAAAAATTAATTTTAAACTTAAAACTTATTTTTAACTTAAAAAAATATTTTTAAAACTTATTTTTAACTTAATTATTTTTAAAACTTATTTTTAACTTAATTTTTTTTAAAAATTATTTTATTTTTAAACTTTAAACTATTTTTAACTTAAAAATTATTTTTAACTTAAAAAATTATATGTAAAGTTAAAACTTATTTTTAACGTAAAAATTATTTTCAAACTTAAAACTTTAACCTAAAACATATTTTTAAACTCAAGACTTATTTAGATACTTATGCTCAAAAATTAATTCTTAAAACCCAAAACCTAGAATTGTTCATCTTGCATCCTTGCTTGCAACCTGATTGAAAACCTAAAACAAGTGAGACGAATTAGATTTTAAATCTTTGCATTATCAGACTGATAATTTTATCGGCCGACTGATGCGTGAAACCAACGTTCAAAAATTTATCAGTTGGCAGATATGTGTCGCGAATTTAGTTTTTTCGTCTATGTGAAGACTTATTCATTGATGGAAACCTGATCAAATTTCACTTTAACTACGGTAAAATTTATGTTTTCAATTGACGGATAACCATTTTCGTCGACGAAACACCAACCGAACCCACCTAATTGGTCAATCCTTTTGGAGATTAAAGCTATCAGTCGACCAAACAAGTTGATTCGTCAACCGATCGAGCATTATATAAGAAACCTCAGAGCCAAACCTTGCAGTTTTCCGAGTGTTTCTCTCTCCTCTCAATTCTTCTCCTTTCACAAAACTCTCCTTCTCGATCTCCTCTTTAAAGGAATCAAGCCTCCCAAAATGCCACAATGCCTCGATAACGACCCTAAACTCCCTACTTTGATTACTTAGTTTAATTTTTGTAAAATTATTTAATTTATCATTTTGCGATTTTAGCGAAAAATCACGTAAGATTGCCCAAAAGGAGGCTAGCTCCTTATACCCTAGCCAGGACCCTAGGTTCACCTTCGAGGACCTAAATCAATCATTAATTTAGTAAAAAGAAATTTATAGTTGTACCCATGTGATGCGTCGATACCCCCTTCTATCAGATCTATTGTCCTGAGGCCATCAACATTATACAACACTACTCATCGGAAAATCTGGTGTGCTATAAACATGCATACAACATCACCTTATGTACCAAGTTTTATCATAATCTCTGTGAGATCACATCTCATCAGTAAAAACTAGAGTTGCGTTATGTGATTTCCTATTTGACTTTTCAATCTTCTCTCGATTCTTACGCATCTGACCCTCTCAAAATCAAATCTTCTTATTTCCTAACTTCCCAGATGTCCTACCTGAACCATTCACTGATCTTACCCTAGACCTCGTGTATGCTGATTTTTTTGAGGACCAATGACCAAAGAAGATATCTTCAGTCCCTCTGAGTCAAAGGGACAATGCATTGTACAAAATAGTTGTCACCTGTATCCTCCCCATCGCATCACATGACTTAGCTGTGCTGTGACCAATTCACCTATTTCTGATGTATGCCCTAAAACATCAACTAGATCTTGACTTGGGCTATTGGGTATTCTACTCAGGCTATAGTATCTCACTCATGGTACACATGGTCCACTGCCATATCTTGACTGCATTTCTAGCCTCACTAGGGATAGGAGTTGGTTTAGGTGACTTGGTTGAGATATCCGATTTTGACATGGTAGGCATTAGACAATTGCCCCTGGCTTGGATTAAGGCTACCTCCGAGGGGCTTGCATACAAGTGAAGCCATCCATGCTATGTACCCTCGGTTGGTGATATAGGACATGAAGAAGAAGAACCACTAACCACAGTACCTCCTATGGTGATAGGTTGCCTCCACGGGCATAGCTGAGATAGTAAGGGGTTGGTAGATTGACACTAAATATCTTGGGTTTGAGCCACGGGGCTGGTGGGGCATAAATCTCTGCACCCTGTGTAAAAAGTCTCTCCCCCCAACCTCTTGTCTTCTCAGTCACCGTGATTTACCTCCTCTGTGTTGGTCCTGGGGCGGGCTGGCGGGGGCATTGAGGGCGAGTATTTCATTTTTTGACACTCCTATGGTGATAGGTCAAGAGGTTGTTGCCTAGCTTGACTCCACTTTTTGATTTAGCTGTGGGTGTTTCCTCTTCAACCCCTCCACCGACTAGCAACCCTTATAGCCATTTTCACCAGGACATGTTTGGCCAATTCAATGAACTACAGACTATGATCGAGGATCGCTATACCTCCTTTCATGGATAGCTCACCAGCTTCGTTAAGACATGACCGATAGGATGGATAACATAGAGAAGGAGTAGCAATCTATCTTTGATTTCTTTTGCTTCTCACATACCTCACCTCCTGACACCTGATGTGACCCTGGCATGTATTGACAGTTAGACTATTTTCAACTTTTGACATGTATGATTTGTGACTTTGCTGGGCGACTTGTGCCCACGATTTTGGGTTTATGCCATATTTTATGTAGCGTCATGGTACTTTACTGTATGTCTCTTCCTTAGTATGCTTGTTAAAATAGGTTTTTACTTGCTTAACTATTTTCAAAATTATAGTTTTCATACCTTTTCTATTCTTTTTCAAATTCCAAAACTTAGGATTTTTCAAAACTCAGAATGAAACTAGCCTAGGCTTTTACCATAGATTGCATGCTCCTATAGTTTTAGGTAATCAACATCTCATAAGCATATTAGGATCCCTTACTTGTGTTTGATTCAACCTAGAAACTGTAGAGATGCTTAGGCCTTTATCCTAGATTTTAGATGCTTATGTCAGTGAATCACTATAAATCAAAGGCTTTAAACTCAAATTGATCAAGTTGAACAAGTATAAACCAACTCTCAACTTAACCAACTTTTAGTCATCCAAGCTGATATCTTATGGTATTCAGCTAAGTACTAAAGTTGGACATTTCATATAAGGACTTGTTCTAGTTTTTTTTTCCATGCTGGCTTTAGGGCAACCATTTAAAATTAAAATATCAACTTAAGGGGGTGCAAATCTTTCACACAATTGTTTTTAATATTTAAATACTTAAAATTTTTTTAAGACTTATATTTATAGTTTTCAAATTCAAACCTAATTTTTAATCTTATGTAAAATTTTTGAAATTAACTTAACAACTTAAGTTATACTTAAATTCACTTTTGAAAATTTTAACAAACTTTTGAAACTTATAAATTTTTTCAAAAACTTAAACTAATTTTCAAAATCAATTTTTAAAATTGTTTCAAAGAACTAAATGCATACTTTAAAATATTTTTAAACAATAACTTTTGAAAATCTAACCTAACTTTGAAACCTAAACTAATTTCTCAAAATATAAACTAGTTTTCAAAAACTTAAAATTTAAACTTAATCTTTTTAAACAAAATTTCTTATGTTCCAATTTTAACTTAAGCTAATTTTAAGCCTAACATTTTCACAATAAACCTTAATCTAATTTTGTTCTCTAAACTTTGACTTAAGCTTACTTCAAAAACTTAAATTTTAACTTAAAAACCTAAGACTTTGTCTTTAAATTAATTCAACTCAAGCTAAAACCCACGAATTTCCAAATTTCATGATTTATAACCTTTGTAACCCCTTATTTTTGATGTTAGTCAAAGGAAGAGGGACATCACATGCAATGGGAGATTTATTTGATGGGGAGTTATTTGAGTTGATTATTTCTTCTCTTATATATATTTTATTAACTTAACTGTGAATTAGGTTGTCAAACATTAAAAAGGGGAAGATTATTGGTGCAATGTACACCACAGTTAAACTTATATTTTGATGTTAGCAAAGATTCACAGTTAAGTCTTGTTGTATATGATATATTGATCTAGTATGTAGGAAGATTACCCACTACTAGAATTTTTGCATTCAACAACACATAATCGACAACGGTTTTTTGATAAAGTGTTGTCGTATGTCAATTTAACAACAGTTTTAGTATTAACCGTTGTTGTTGTTGGTCTGTATACGTAAAAAGACAACAGTAATAACAAAATGTTGTCGTATGTATACTCAACGACAACAGTTACAAAATAACTGTTGTCTATAGGCGGGATTTACAACAACTGATGTGATAAACTGTTGTCTATTATGACAATAGACAACAGTTATATTTAACTGTTGTTGTTGTATTGTTGTGCTGTTTAAGCAATAAACAAAATCAACGGTGGATATCCAACTGCAAAAAAACAACTGCAAAAAATCAACGGTGGAATCCTCATTCTCTTATTTTTTGATCCACGCCCGCCAAACCCCTAATCTTTTCTCTTCCACGCCCGCCAACAACCCAAACCCCTGACCATTTCCACTTCTCTCACACAAACCCTTCGCAGCCACGAGTCGACGCCTCTCCCCCTTCTTCATCGCCCGTGTCCAAGGAAGCCTCGAGAGCGGCGCTTCCTTTCACCCTCGCGAGGTCAGCACAGCAGTCAGCGCCCATTTTCTACGGCGTAATCGTCACCTTCCTCCTTTACATGGCGTCCGAAGAGGTTGAGATGCAGAGCATGGTCAAGGAGGAGAAGCTGCAGCGGAGGCGGAAGGACAAGGGGAAGAGGAGGAGAAAGAGGAGGAGATCTCGGTGGAGCGGGCGTTCGAGGGGCAACGCGTGCCGCCGTGGCGGGAGCAGCTCACGGCCCGCGCGCTGGTGGTCAGCTTCTTCCTCTCGGTGATGTTTAGCGTCATCGTGATGAAGCTGAACCTGACGACGGGGATCATCCCCTCGCTCAACGTGGCTGTCGGACTCCTGGGGTTCTTCTTCGTCAAGCTGTGGACGAAGTCGCTCGAGCAGACCGGACTGCTTTGGAATCCCCTCACGCGACAGGAGAACACCGTCATCCAGACTTGCGTCGTCGCCGCCTACGGCCTCGCTTTCAGCGGTAAGCCATTCCGAAACCCTAATAATCTTTGCCTTCTGCCCTCTTTCTTTCTCTACGTTTTTCAAAGATGCCATTTCAAAAATCTGATACTTCTCCTCCTAAGGATTTCGAGTTTTTGGAACGAATGCAAATAGAGTGGACCAGGTTGGAGTTCATTAAATTATTTATAAACAAGGTGGGTCCTACTTTGAGATAGAGATCACCACAAAAGTATTTCAAGGTCCATTCCTGTAAAACTTGACTAATTGTATACGTTGAACAAACCGAAATAGTCAAATATCAACTTGTAAGTTTTAAGCCCATACTTTATCCATGTTTAGTAATACTTTTAAGTAAGATTGATAGTGTTATGGTTTTCTAGAAAGACTTCTAAGATTAGAGTATCTCTTGTATTTTTAATTTAAATTCTATCCCAAACTCTTTTAATTATCTACCAAATTTATGAGATTTAAATTAGCAAAGCATGGTTCTCAAGTGTGAAATGCTATATATAATGTGTACGCTAAGAACAATTGTGAATCATTTAATTTACAGTTGAAGTTCTACGAAAGATTGGCTCCAAGTTGAACAAGAACTGGAACTTCAGTATGGACCCTTGCAGTGCGGCTCCAGGTTGGGTAGACAAAGGGAACAATGCTACCAGCTATGCCAACAATGTCACTTGTGGCATGTGCAACACCACAACCAATGTCTGTCGTGTCACTTCCATGTGAGCAACTTCTTATTTCTTGTCACTTTTACTTGCTTTTATATCTCTCAAGATAAAAAACCATTATATCCAGCAAGGGAAGTCATCAATAAGGGACGACTTGTCTCCATGCTATCTTAATCACAATTAAGAGGAATTGAATGAAAATTGTTGATGGAATTGTGATTGTATGTGAATAATGAAATTTCTCGATTAGCTATTCTTAATATTTTGAGTGTCTTTTTGCAAGATACTTTTGTGAAGTGTATTGATTACTAATTAAGTCAACTAAGAGCATGATCCTGTTGAATAAGTAGATTACAAACTATATGGCAGGAGAGACTAAGTATTTATGAAAAGATGGATTTCGAAAATATCATTTTCAAGAATCTTGCAGCTTTTTCTGATAAATTTCCCAGGATTTCTCTACAAAAAATATTATGGCACCCTAGTTTAATTAGTTTGCTGAATAAAATCAGTGAAGAACTTGGCATGGATTATTTATATTTTTCAAAGTACAAGTCACACTTACACGTGATATAGTAATTCACATATATCGACACATGTATTGTAGAAAGTTCACTATATATTTCATGACCATGGTTGATTTTTTGAAACTTACATCTTAGACATCCAAGTTGACATTTTGGAACTACATTTTGTTCGAAATGCAAATTTACTTGTCGAAACTATAGTTGACTTCTTGAAACTAAATTTTGTTGGAAATGCAAGTTGACTTCTTGGAACTACACTTTTTTGGATTACAATTTGTTGGAAACTCAATGAAATTACATCTCATTGGAAATTTTCCAATGTATAAATAAGGGGCTAGATGTGTTGTATACAAGGAGATATACTCTAAGGATTTGCATTGTATGTGATCTCCTTAAATATATACTTCTTTTAAAGTAAAATTTCCTTTTTCTCTTGTACTCATTTATGAGACAATATTCCTTTCTTGCATAGTTGTCTTCCTTTTTTTCCCCCCAAAATATTCTCTATATGTTGGTGAATATATATATTTTTTCAATTTATATATCTCAACACATGTATTGTAGAAAGTCTATGATTTCAAGGCCTTCTTTTAAGAGAAAATTCAGGATAAGACTCAAGAATATAGTTCTATAAATTGGTTCCTTTTCTAATAGTTTGAGATTTTAGGATTAACTGTTAGTCAATCAAACTTACGAAAGACAACAAAAGCCTAGGGAACTTTTGGTTCCATATCATGTTATGTTCAATTGACAAATTTGTCTATTTCTTATTTAGCCAGCTGAAGGAGCAGAATTTGACTGGAGAGCTGCCAGTTGAGTTTGCCAACCTTACTTCCTTAAACACACTGTGAGTTACTGAAGTGATTAACTGCTGAGTGCCTCTTTGTTTTTGGTGAATGATACATTTTAGCTAATAGCACACTTGTATCTAGCAGTGATCTGGCACGGAACTATTTGAGTGGAACTATCCAAGCTCTATGGGGAACTCTTCCCCTCATCTCTCTGTAATTCATATACTTTTACACTCTTCTTCCATTTGTTTTTCTGGTATGCATTAGGGTTCTTTTGGAACAAAATATTTGCAGGTCTCTTTTGGGAAATCGGATATCTGGGAGCATCCCCAATGAGCTTGGAAATATCACATCACTCACATCGCTGTACATTCCTTTGTCCTCCGCCATAGTTTTCTTTTCTTCTTTAATATTTAATGGTACTAATTAAATAAACATATATAACTTGCAATAGGACATTAGAAGCAAACCTTCTAGAAGGCTCAATTCCTGAATCCCTTGGCGGGCTCAGTAATTTGACTCGCTTGTAAGTGGATGCATGCTCTTTGTCACTACTTTTGATATATACATGCATGCAATGTAATTTGATTCCTGCTTTTGTGTTCATTACAGATTGCTTTCATCAAATAATCTGACAGGGGAATTACCAGAATCACTTGGCAATCTCCACAACTTACAAGACTTGTATGTTGCATCTCTTGTATCTTATCGATATAGTCTTTTTTTGTTTGCTCAAAAACATGAAACTTTAGCTGGGCAAATTAAGCATTGAACATTCATTTGCAAACTAACTTAACAACATACTTGTGTGACAAGATTTTGTCATAAGTATTCATAAATAATGCCTAGCAAGCTACACATTGCACGCTCATCTACAAACTTAATAAGTTAATGCGTAGATTTTTGTCATTAATATTTAACCCTATTGATTAAAACAAGTTATCATGGTAAAGATGAAATAATCCTCATTATTCCTGCAGTGTAAATGGTGGAAGTAAAGGTTTATGATTTGTCTTCACGAATCAATCTGCCTAAAGGAGTTTATTTAAAGTGTCAAACACATAGCATTTTTGCTTGAGCCAATGAAATTTAACAGTCTAGCTGTACTACATGCTTAAACTTTTGGCTTTTTATTTTCCAGTAGAATAGATGGCAACCCAATTTTTGGTAGAATACCAAGTTTTATTGGTAACTGGACAAATCTTGATCGCTTGTAAGTTGTCAATCACTGCTATTATAGACCAAATGTTAATCATTATTGAATTTTGTTATGAACAAGTTGGCTACTCGAACCATGTGCGCTAGTGACATGCAAGGGACGTCTATGGAAGGTCTGTTTCCTGATGGCTTCTCCAGACTGGCATTGATAACTCAGCTGTAAGAACAATTAGTTAGTATTTCAATCAGCTTGAAGTGGTTTCAAGACATATTCGGATTTTTTTTTGCTGCAAATCCAGGAGGGTGACTGACTGGAAAGGGGGAGATGAACAGTTTCCTCAACTGCAGAATATGACTCAAATGGAGGAATTGTAAGTTAGCCACAAACTATCGTCAGTGAAGTAGCTTCTCTCTCTATGTATATTGGTATACATATACATATCTTTGCTTTATTGAATTTTATTTTATATAGGGTTCTTAGAAACCTGTCAATATCTGGTGAAATTCCTGATTATATTGGAACAATGACAAGTCTAAAAATTTTGTAAGATTTTCCCTCATTGGAAGTTCTACCAATTTCATTAGCAAGTTCAATAATCAACATGATGTTAATCTTGCTTTTACTTGCCAATTTAATTCCTCAGAGATTTAAGCTTTAACAACTTGACTGGTCCAATCCCAAATAACTTTGGTGCACTAACAAAGTTAAAATATATGTAAGTGTAGCAGTTACAGATACTATTTGTTGATGAGTTACGACTCTGCACCAGTAATAATATGCAGATCTCACATTCATTTAATACGTTTAGGTACCTGACCGATAGCGAGCTCAGTGGAAGCATTCCACCATGGATTTTGATAAGTTCTGATAATTTGTATGTCTTTTCTCAGTTATATTCTCTAATCCATCTGACTAGAAGAACACAAGCTTATAAGGTCTTCTATTGCAGGGATGTTTCTTATAATTCTTTTAATGAATCTCCACCAACATCCTGCCAGCTACCAACAGTGTAAGATTCAATATCTATCTATTAAACTGTTTATAGTTATTTAAACTTGCACCACGTAAGAATTTAACTTTTTGCATGCAGGAACCTTGTTTCAAGTTTTTTTGTCTACAAATGAAAACTCGTAAGATTTAGATACTTGCTTCTTGCTCTTTACTCATAGGTTGAGAAGGATAAGATTTCATCTATTGATAAACAAAAAGACTTAACTGCCCTCAAACTAGATAAATCAAATGTATAATATTAGTTCTTACCTTTTGCCCTCAAACTAGAACATAGGTGTTAAGCTTGACTTGTTAGACAAAGCAGGAGCCCATAGAGATGACAGAAACACAACAACAATTCTGTGGTTAAGAAACTTTAACATTGCAACATCTGATATTGGTCATGGATCATTTTTTATTGGACATATGCATTTAATAGAATAACTAATTAGAGTGTTTGTTCTCTTTTTTCCAGCTGCAGGGACTTGTTCGTGATCATGTTCGAAGACCATTAATATGACCTTCCAAGCTATAATTTTTGTGATTTGAACTTCATTGTAAGTTTAGTTGGGTCAGAATTATATATAATTTGAACTCTTGTAATTTGGGTCAGAAGATACTTTAGTGGTTTCATCTATAGAAAGGTTTTTGGACAGAAGATACTTTTGTGGTTTTGTTTGTAGAAAGGTTGTGGTGGATCTTTATTGTAAATATGTTGATGATGTTTGATATATATAGTTTTTGTTTCGAGATTAAATTATTACCTTTTAATTGAAAATATAATGAAAATATCTTTGTTGTCAAATTGGTATGAAACTGTTGTGGAACAGTACAAACGCACAACAGATTTTTTTAAAGCTAAACTGTTGTTGTAGATACGACAACACAGTGATAAAACTGTTGTCGAATATAATAAAAGACAACGGTGAATATGACATACGACAACAGTGATAAACTGTTGTTATTGATATACGACAACGGTGTCAAACTATTGTGAAAACTGTTGTCGAATGTGACATACGACAACAGTGGAAAACTATTGTGAAACTGTTGTCGAATGTGATATACGACAACAGTGATTCACTGTTGTCGTAGACCCCCCCTTTAACAACATGGGCTTTAACAACAGTGGGATTTGGCCTACGACAACAGTGATTCACTGTTGTTAAATGCATTTTTTCTAGTAGTGACCTCAGTGAAATCCCTAGTAGCCCTAGAGGACTCGATACTAGGCAGGAAGTCTTGGCAGATCGTGAAAACTATGTAGCAAGTCCCTCTGGGATAGCCTTATGATACTGATCCAACTGGAGAAACCTACGGAGGTTTCTAAGTTGAGATTAGGACAGTTATAATTGTCGATAACTCATGCATTTATTTGTGCTAACCTTTATTTTGTAGGGTCATTTGCTTTATATGTTATTGTGCTAACACACTTATGCAGAATTCAGTTGGCTGTTGGATTATCAGTCGACTAATCAAGTTCGATCAGACTATTGCCAAGCTGAATACAATATGTTTTCAAAGTTCGATCAGACCATATATGGAATGGCACGAGCACTCACTTGGAAATATCCCTATCTGTCGACCCATTAGGGGTTCAATCGACAGACTCATTTAATACTATGACAGCCGAGCACGACAAAGAAGGAAGGGCACATACTTTCGTTGTCGGATCAGATGCTCCGTCGACCAATCCTATCCGTCGACTGAACGGTTTTTCAATCGACGGATAAAGGCCTATATAAGGACCCCTTGACTAGCCTTCTGAACAACTCTTCTACACGCCTCTTCTTTGCTTTCTACGTCGACAAACTGCTTCCAATCTTCTTCTTTAACACTAGAAAGCTCACCGACTCTACGTGATTGTCTACTTCTATACTTTATTGTTATACATGTACTTACATCTCAAAGAGGAGATAGTTGAGTGTTGCTAATCTCCTCTACATTCTATATGATAACACTTTCTCCAAAAGGTTTTCAGAGAAAGATTTTTAGTGGATTACCTATCGAGAGCGGTCAAGGATTGGCGGCCTTGGAGTAAGAGTCATCGAGGCTTCGAACCAAGTAAAATAAATTAGTCATAATTTTCTGCTGCTTGTATTCTACATTGCTTCTCATTTTATTTTACAAATACGTATATTAAAAGAAGGTTTTTGAAAAGATTGAGATTCACCCCCTCTCTATCTCCTACGATCCTATAAACCAGGATTTAGTCAATGTCTCAACTTAAAGCTCCGAAATGGTTCTAAGTTGGACTGCGCCTACGGTCCCACCAGGGACTTGTCCTTATTGGATTTTTCTCCTCCAGTGACTCACCTTACTTACCATTATGCATATTTACTCAGCCTCTTGACCCACCAGGTTTTCCTGCCAGATGCCCTATCTGGACTTCAACCAGCTGTTAGGTCCCATGGACTCAATTGGACTTCATGCTTGGTCTCCACCAACCTAAGTTTCAGCCAATTTTTAGGCCCCGCAGACCTAACTGGACTTTCTGCTAGATCTCAACCAACCTAGGCTTCAGCCTGGTGTCAGGTCCTAAGCCTTTCAATCCTACACACTTGATAATAAGGTTAAACAATAACGCACCTAACTTTAATCCTTTTATCATACATCAAAACCTAAGTTTAACTGTTAGTGTAAATTGCACCAACAATCTTTTCCTTTTTGATGTAATGACAATCTAGGTTAAAGTTAGAAAAAATATAATAGATAATGACAACATCGTAGATATCAACATAAGTGGACATGATAATGCAAGTAGATGCCATCAAGTAAATGTTGTTGTTTGAGTTATTATATTTCTTTAGTCTTTAGCCCTTATTCTCTCCCTTTATCATTCATAAAAAAGTAACAATCAATCATGATCAACATTGTATTTTTAAAAAATAGTAAGCAAGTTTAGAGTTCGATAAATTTTTGGGGAGAAATACAAAGTAAACTTTTCAAAGATAATTTTTTAGCATTAAAAAAAAAACTTCTAAGGCCAAGAAAAAATATTTGCAAGAAAAAATGTTTTAAATAATTTTAAAGCATTTTTAAAGATAACTTTTCAAAAGATCTTTTGAAAATAAATATTTTCAAGTCAAAATATTTTCAAACATCAAATTTAGACTTTCCAAGCATTTTCCAAGGAAGACAATGATTTTCTAATGCCAGGAAGATTTTAAAAATTATAAATGCTTTTGTTAAGTACAGGAAATAGAAAACCAGGTGCAAAAAATTTTGGAGATCTTTTAGGGTTCACGAGATTTCTGAAACGAGGTTTTAGGGGGGGAGGGGTTTAAATGGTTTAACACCAATCCTTGAGCGGCTAAAATGGAATAAAACCCTAATTTAGGGGTGTTAGGGAGAAAATCAAAATCTGAAGGAGGGGCCAATCGCTAAAATCCTAGTTTCAAGGCGGCGGGGTTAAATACTTAAAGGCTTGAGGGGTTTTATCAGAAGGAACCCAAATGTAGGGGGAGATGGCAATAACCCGAATGGCATAGGTTTAAGTGCGAAATGGCCATAGGTTAAGTCCCTCGTCCTCTTCTTCTCCGCCCAACCTCTCCTCGCGATCGAGATTTGAGCTCTTCCTTCATCCTCCTTCTTCCACTCCCCTACTTACGCCGAAGCCAACTATCTCCTCCCTCAGATCTATACTGCTTAGAGCGGGGTCAAATAAGGGTTGGCGTTTGGTGAGGTTGCTCTTTCGCGGACGTCTCTACTCCGGCCAAGCACCTCCACGAAGGAGAAGGTCGGGGCTAGTTGTCTTCTCATAGTGCCAGTTATGGGAAGGTGAGGTCCCTTTTACTTGTTTTCGTTGGATCCTACTTTTTGATCTTCATTCCGATCTCGTGGATTCACCCTTGACGTATAGTGACCTCTATTCTTGTGGTTGATTCAAGGGTACACCTGTGCTTGTTGTGACCGGGGATAAATCACAATTGGGACGATCTTAGAGGCAGATCTGGGTGGTGTCTGATTTCATCGGATCCAGAGCTGATGAGAGGGGCCGATGCAAGAACCAGGTAAGGCATGCCTAATTTTGAGTTTGGATTGTGTGTCATGGGCTAGTTTCTAATAGCTTCTTGGTTGTTAATATTCGTTTTGGAATCAATGTGATGATAGGATGCTTAGACTAGTTTGAAATAATTAATTTACTAATTTGGTTAGCTGATCTTGAGATCCATCTATATTGGAGTTTGGTTTAGTTCTTGAGTTCTACTGTGAGGTTGTTTTGGGTTTGAATTGGAGTTTTCTATGAGTTCTTCTCTTGTTTAGAACCTGATCTATTTTCGATTGAGGTGAGTTTTGATCTATTTTCGATTGAGATGAGTTTTCCTTTGGATTGCTCTGTTCCTTCTTGTCAATCTACTATGCCATGAGCTACCTTTAGCAATAGGATTAGCCGAGATGATTCGGGGTTTAATTTAGGGTTAGAATTAAATTGAACCTAATCTTAATTACGTGGAGTAATTAGAAATTTATCATTTAATTAGGATGTAATTAAATGAATGTAATAACTAAGATTGGACCTAACGGTTTAGTAGTTAGTTTAGCTAGTTACTGTTTTGTAAATAGCTAAACTTATATCCTTTGATACATGACACTGATTCATTGCAGATATTAGATGGGGGGTTCGTTGTATTTCGGGCTTCTCCATTAGAGGTGGGTACCTCTAACTTGTCTCCTTAGTTCTGATATTGTATGCTTGTCTTATTGTTATGATAGCATTAGGTTATTATCTTTTATCTGCTTTTGATTATCCCACTTGATAGTTAGCTACTTAAACTTGTGATAATTATGCTTTATGTCTATATAGTCTCGCTTTGATACTCTTACTTCGTAGAGTATACACATGTGAATGTGTGCTTAGGATTAGTTGTGTATCACATTATACCTAATATTGAGTTGACCACTAGTTATACTTTTACTTGTATACTTAGTTGTATGATAGTTAGGTTATGATATATAATTCAGACTTGTGCATGTCATATTATGGTATAGATGATGATCCAGTGGATGTTGCATTGATTAGTGTTATGCACAATCCTTGTATTGTTGCATAATTGTCGACCCTTGACTCCCTTGTGGTTGAGACGGGTCGATAGTCATATCAGGATCTGCCCACTTGACTAATCAAGGGTTAGTGGTTGTTGGAGTGCGGGCAGTCGCTACTGCCAAGACACACTCAGCCACTCAGGGGTAATGGTAGATCGGAGTGATGTGTATTCAGTGGATCCCTTCTTATTCCGATGATACAAGAGGATGATAGCGGTGCTCCGCCATTCTCTTAGGGTGGGAGTGTGGTACTCCGCCTGCATCAGGCCCACTGGGCCACTCCGGATCAATGGCGGTAGAGTGCGTGCAGTTGTCATAGCGCTATCCATTTGCCATTTGTATACGACATGTGACGGTGGCATGACTGACATTAGGAGGTGACACATGACATTCCATCATGTGCATTGATGCATCGTTGCATTTGTTTGTGCTTGCAGCACTTGTTTAAGCTATTGTTGTTGCATACGTTTGACATACACATATAGAAGGTATTTGCATATTGTTTTATGACCTTGCATTAGCTGGTGTGGCACGAGCTTATCCATGGAGGGTTTTACCAAGGATCTCTGATCTATATCCCCCAGGATTGGTTGACTTTGGTATATACATTTTCATATACTTATGCAGTCATATTTCTGATGTCGTTATGAGACTGTATTTGCTTCTTTCTATAATTTTTATATAGCCTTTTTGATATCATACATATCTTATATCTATACCTGCTAGGTTTACTTGGACTCTCCCTAATTAGTATGTTTTCTATTTTCAGGATGATCTGGTAGGAGTTGTCAGGAGATGTCGGACAGTCTGTCCCTCCCGTTGAGTTGTTATATTCGTTTTGCATTTTATTGATGTTAGCTTGTATTTCTTTTCCATGCTGTGGATGTATATGTGCATGTTTTATGCTGGTAGGTTTGTGTGTTTGTTTGCCCTGGAGGGTATTTGGTGTTTTGTTTTGCTATAGTCGCGATAGTACGTGACCTTGATAGTTTGTGATGCATTTTATTTCCTTTATATGCTATGTTCTGGCCGTATTGACCAAGGTAGATGTGGGGGTCATGTAGGCCATGTACAAATATCTCAGATTGTCCGTTGTACAAAAAAAAAATTGTCCATTTGCCATCAGACATGTTGTTCCCTAGGGGTGTGATAATTTATTTGGTATCAAAGTCAGTTTGTGAGGTACCTTGTGTTAGAATGTATACTTAAGCCTAGTTTTTGTATGAACATCTATTTTGGAATAAGAATTATAGTGATCATATGTTTGCATTTTTATATTTTTTATATGTAAGTAATTGTCCATTACTTCACATTGTAGATAATATGGTGTGTGGTGCCACACAGAAGATCTTGTTATTAGTTCCTTGTAAAGTATAAGTAGTAGCTTACAACTAAGATGGATTTGGACAAACCATTGGAACGATTGTAGTGTAATTTAGTATTAGTCTATCTTGACTATAAAATTACACTAGTGCATTTTGTGTGTATTGAGCAGGACCGTTTTGAGGTGATTCGATTTATACTGACTATATAATCAAACAAGATCTCGGTTATTATGGATGTACATGCTCTTAATCCCGATATAATTACGAACACATATACTTAATATTTATTTCTTTAATTTATCAATGGATGAGATTTATTCGTTAAGTCAATAGACCCGATAAATTAAAAAATAATATTATTTATATGATGTGTCGTTGATTGTAGAAGGAAATCTTGTTCTAATTATTTAGGTTGATGATGTTCGCTTGAGAAGCTCATAAGGATTATCATATAAACCCTGCAGGTGGACTTGGTCCGACATGATAATAAAGTTGAGTGGTACTACTCTTGGAGTTATATGTTAATTAATTTAATTAATTAACGGACATGCGATATCTTAAACACAGGGAGAGTGGCGGCAGCAGTTCTTAGAAGATCGCCGCCCACACGACGTCCAAGAAGAGGGCAGGAATATAATAGAAGATCAAGAGGTATAATTTTAGTTCTTGGATCCCGAATCAAACACAAGAACTGGCGATCGAAGCTTCATCTTCTATTCTGCTGCTAATCGATAAGGAGCTTGGTTCTTGAATAACCAGTTTGTTCAAGCGATCACTCAATCGAAAAGCAAGGTAGATGAAGTAGGTAATTCGGGAAGTTTTCTATACCTGTGCGGATTAGTTTTGTTAGTAGAATTAAATCCGTAGAAATAGGATAGAATCCCAACGCCAACACCTTGGGTATTTATGAATTTTTATGGAGTTTATCTAATATCAATTTATTTTGGTATTATAACTCCTAGTTTTACGAGGTCATCTAGGTGTTTTTAGAGTTTTATAGAGTCATTTTCTTGACGTCATCATGTTTGGGACTTGGCAGCTATTGGACTTTCTCTAGGCAGCAACTAAGCAAGGTTAGTAAAGTTTTAGTAGTAGGCTTGTACCTTTAGTGATACTGGCTAAATATCTGAATAGGTATGACTCATGCTACATTGCCCTTTGCATCGAGACGTGGTCCAAGGCTACCATGTAAGAGGATTGTCGAGTCGGTGAGAGTCGTGGCTACTAGCCAGGAGGCGGACTCTCCGGCTAAGCAGGCAGAGGTTGAGCCACCGACTCACCAAGAGGTTCCGGGTGGTCAGGGTACCCAGTCACCGAGGGTCCCTCCACCATTCCCATTTGTGGTTCTAGCTATACCATTTTTGGTACCTACTACCCCTACGGGCTAGATCTTGGAGAGAGCATGGGTCTCGATGCTAGCATAATTCCTAAAGGGACGCTTCATGCTCTTCCATGGAGGAGTCGATCCGTGCGTTGCCCGCTCTTGGATAGAGACTTTGGAGA
Organism: Boesenbergia rotunda; assembly: GCA_024364735.1. Taxonomy (NCBI): domain Eukaryota; kingdom Viridiplantae; phylum Streptophyta; class Magnoliopsida; order Zingiberales; family Zingiberaceae; genus Boesenbergia; species Boesenbergia rotunda. The sequence goes on from JAGFNQ010000848.1 coordinate 19,353, forward strand.
GTACTTTCTGATATTTGACATGCACGGAAGCAAAGAAGACAGGGCTTACTGCTTACTATCTGCATGACCAGGCTGCCACCTATTGGAACATACAGAGCACGGTGATTGGGGAGCAACATATTATTTGGGCTGCATTCAGAGAGGCTTTCGAGAGGAAGTACTTCCCAGCAACATTCCGGATGGAACGATGCTAGAAGTTTTTAAGTCTCAAACAAGGAGACCATACAATTATGGAGTACGACACAGAATTCAACTGTTTGGCTGAGTTTTGCCCACAACGGGTCATAGATGATAGCAATCACATGCTTCAGTTCACCCAGGTATCGGTTGGCTACATTCAGATCTAGTTGTCGGGTCTTACCCTGACATCTTAAAGGGAGGCACTCGACTGAGTACTTCTTATCGAGATGACCCAGCAGAGGGTTTATGGAAATAAGAAGAAGGGTAAGTAGTTAGTGCAGGATAGTGCACTGACTCAATAGCCGCAAACCATAGGAAAGAAGTGGGGTAGCAAATGTTAGACAGTTCAGAGTACTTTTGAGACATCTGCTCGGTCTCAGAAGTCTGGACGTTCATTGACTGATTCTTCTAGTCTTCTCAACAGAACCGAAAGAAGACTACTCATGGATCACATTGTGCTTAGTGTGTTTCCAGGGATCATAGTGTTGGTGCCGGAAGCACCAGATCGAACCTGGTTTTGATTATGACAAAGGGCTCAAAGTTAAGTTTATATTATGATCTAATGGATTTACCAAGTGTGCAGGAAAGTCCTAGTTCACCTAGGCACGAAGTCTTGACTTGTAGGATTGAGCAAGAAGACCTAGTCGAGGGTTGGGCAAGAAGTCCTGGTCGTGGACTGGGCATCGAAGTCCTAATCCGTAATATCGGGCAGGAGTCTTAGCCGAGTGAAGGTTGCGGACAAAAGTAGAAGCAGGTCGAGGTACGGACGTCTCGAGATTCGACAGTCTCGGAGGCCGAGAAAAAGTCCAACCGGAGGAGCCGGTTGACAAAAGGTAACTTCTCCTGAGAGGAGTAGGTGATGACGCGTTCCCCGGAAGAGGGAACAGTAGGCGTCGGCTCGACCTAGGGTTTCATTTTGAAATCCAAAGTCAGTATCAAGACAGCTCAGGCTGTTATTTATGCATTTATTATTTATGTTATGCTGTTCTTGGACTAACCCTAGTTGTAGGAGTGAAATGGAGTAGCTGCTGCATCCCAGGCGCCTGAGAGACCAGGCGCCTGAGATGAGGCGTTTCTAGCGGGTGAGAAGCTGAGTTGGCAGGTTGCCACGTCAGCATCTCAGGCGCCCGTAAGCCATCAAGTGCCTCAGAGGTCCCAGGTGCCCAAGACCGAGAGATAGAGTTTTGATCGAGTCTGCGGATAAGAATAAGCTCAATTCGCTACATGTGGCAGGTGCGCAAGAGCCCAGAGGCGCCCGAGAATAGCCTATATAAGGGTCTTCACCCCTTTTCTTCTAGAACACATATCATAACAATTCAGAACAACTTTTTTACGACTCAAGCACTCCAACGCTCCCCGTATTTCTTCCGTGCTCGAGTTTCTTGCGCCGACAACGACCAAGATCGACGACACGTTGCCTGAGATGCTTCGCTAATCCTTTAGTGTCATCGGCATATTTTTAATTTCGCTGTTTAATTCTGTACTCAAGTTCTACATTTGTAAATCTTATTCGAGTTATAGAATTGCCAACGAAAATGGTTAAGGACCATGAGCCTTGGAGTAAGAGCCGTAAAAGACTCCGAACCAAGAAAAAAGAAACTGCGTTAGCATTATTTTTTTTCTTTTTTCCGCTACATTTTCTCTTTTCCGAAAAATTTATAGTAATCGCTATTCACCCCCCTCTATCGATTACAACGATCCCACAAGTGGTATCAGAGTGGGCTGCTCAACCTTGGTGAAACCACCAATTGAGCAGATTTTTTAGATTTTTTTTCGTTTGTACTTTTTCATAAATTTTTTCGTTCTTCGAGGTCGGTGCAACACCACTCGATTTTTTTCTTATATTCTCTTTATTCTACACTACTAATCCAAGTTTTTTATTTTTTTTAATTTCAAGTTTATTAAATGGTCATGCAAGAAGGCTACAGCCTGCACATCCACCTCTGTTCTCCGGAGAGGATTTCTCCTACTGGAAGAGCAGAATGGAGGTCCACCTGAAAACTCAGGTGGATATATGGATCATAATCCAGTCTGGACTGGAGATCCCGAAGAACTCGCAAGGAGAAGTTCAGGGGTACTCTGAGTGGGACGCTTCACTCAAAAGGAAGAAGCGAACGCCAAAGCTACATAGATCCTCCAGTGTGGCTTAATGAAGGAGGAACTTAACTACGTCGACCCGTTTAGCAGTGCTAAAGAATTGTGGAACAAATTGATCGAGCTGTATGAAGGGACATCGGATACAAGGATCAGTAAGCATCATCTCCTTCTCAACAAGCTGTAACAATCAAAATGCAAGACGGCGAAACAGCTGTACATCTCCACGCAAGAATCCAAGAGTTGATGAACAATCTATACACGATAGGTCACAAGGTAGAAAACCGTGACCTCATCAGGTATACTCTAAACTCGTTCCCCAGAAACTCATTGTGGGCATCTATGGTAGATGCTTACAAGGTTTCAAAGAACCTATCTGATATTAAACTTGATGCACTTTTTTCTGAATTAGAACTCCATGAACAAACTAATGCTTCACAGGTCAAGAAGGGTTTAGTTCTTTTTGCAGAAAAGTCCCTGGGAAGCAAAAGATGAAGTCACAACCGATACCCGAGTCAGATTCCGACTCAGAATCTGATGACAACAGAATCGATCATCCGGAGCTGGTCCGGATGGCCCGGAGTTATTACAAAATGATCAAAGGCCAAAGAAAGAAGAAGAAGGCGATCCAGCAAAAGGATGATCCAACCGAACCTACTACTAGTCAAAAGACGAAAAGTGAAGTAACTTGTTATGGGTGTAACAAGAAGGGTCACTACAAATCAGTGTCCCAACTTGAAGGAGAACAAGATGACTCGGAGGAAAAAGGCTCTCAAAGCTACGTGGGACGAGTCATCTTCAGATGATGAAGAAGAAGTACCACATGCCAACCTCCTCGCGCTAACAACATCGGGCAATCTCGACACCAAATCAGAATCAAAACCAAAAGAAAGCGACGGAATCGGAAAGCTTTCAATTTCGGAAGATGGACAAATAACAGTAAGAGACTATCTCGAATCTCAACTTTATGACTTAATTTCATATCTATCTCATAAATTGGCCAAAGCCAATGTTTGGGTCGAATCCCTCCGACAGGAAGTTAAAATTCTAAAAGAGGAAGCCAACTCAAGCTCCTTAACTGAACCAGTTTAGGAAGAAACCTCCACTCAAGTCCTAAAACTTGAGGAAGAGAATTCCTCCTTGAAATCTCAGGTAAATGAACTTAGAGTTGCACTAAAACGATTTTACTTGGGTTCCAAGAGTCTTGACATGATTCATGGAAAATAAAAATCAGTTCTAAACTGATCCGGACTTGGTTATTTAACCAACTCACGTTACAGATCATACTACTCTATTTTGAACCAAAGTAGAACCCGAGTCTAAGCATGGGTCCCAAAGTTAAGCTTGACTAATCAAGTTGGACCAAACCAATATTGGATTCCCAAGGACAAGATTCACATCTTACATAACCCATACCAAGGCTTTAGTCCAGGGGAGCCAATAGGAAAATAATTTTTATACTTGATAAATTATTTTTTTTCCTGTTGTTTGATGCTTGTCTATTTCCTTTCTGTAAGAATATTATGCTTAGATTTAGAAACGGTTAGATAAGGATCTAACTTGATTGAAACTTGCATAACATAGTATTAGGGTGGGGTGAGATGATAGTATGTAGCGGCCCCGCCTCTATGGTCCCCGCAGGCAACTCTCTAGGCCGGCGACCCTACGGTCTTCCCACTCCTGGCAGTGGGTTTTTGCCTTCCCCAGGATTCAAACTCTAGACCTCCAGGCTAAGTACTAAAGTTCCTGAATCCTGGTACCAATTGAGCTATAAAATAAATTGGTATCAGATAAACACCGAAAACCCACAAATACCCGAGGTATCTCGCAACCTGAGCTCTGATACCAAAATAAATTGTCACGCCCCGAGACCAATGGAGCCGCTGATCCAATATAAAATCGGACAGCATCTCCCCTGTCCAGTGGACAATTTACACATGCACACAAACCCACGCAGATATAAATTGGCCTCAGGCCACAAAACAGATATATAATATATGGAAAATGATAACAACTCAATATGAAACACCGTAAAACCCACCTGAGCTGCCCCCAAGGCAGGAGCGCAGCAAAACCACATCACAAAGTCCAACAAAGGACTCAAAAAATACAATACCGTACGAATAAATCCAATACAAGCCCACGATATATGAAACGAATACAAAACGTAGACTCTGCTATCAAAGAAAACAAAACCAGCGGAAGCATCCGTCCAAATGGAGTAGTGGGGACCCGGGACTGGCAACTGGGCTCCTCCGGTGAGTTATCAACCTGAAAACAAAAATATTACGACGGGTGGTGAGTCCAAATGGACTTGCGGGTATATAGAAAGATATGCATGGCTGAAAGTAGCTAAAGCAGCTATATAGAACCAACAGGATACAATCTCCATAATAATATCAGAAGCATGCATAACTGAAATAATAAAGGACTGTATATACCAGAAATCAGTCTATCATGATCATAATAGGACTCGTACCATACGAGCAAGTGCAGGGTCAACAAACCATACCAAAAGTACATCCTGTGTGTGCATGTCAAACAAGTGCAGCAAGTAAATGCAGCAAACACAATCAATGCACAAATGCATCATATGCACATGATGCAATGTCATGGTCACCCCCTAACTCCAGTCAAGCCACCGAGACAGGCGATACTGTGTCGGCCGAGTGGGTAGAGCTGTGACACTGTACGCACCCTGCTATCACTGCTCCTGAGTGACCGAGTGGACAGGATGATGGCGGGGGACCACCCCCTACCTCATGTATATATGAGGGAGCGTCGCTCTCATCTCATCTGGTCTATGGGAAGAGAAGGGATCTCCGCCTGCTACCACGCTCCGAAACCACTACCCCTGAGCGGTCGAGTGGAGCAGTACAGAGCAAATGCACACACCCAACGGTATCCACTAACCCATGAGTGGCCGTGTGTGCATATCATGTACCGGAAGACGATAGGCTCAACCACAAGGGAGTCGCTGATCGCCAGCATGCAACAGTGCAGATATGATGCATGACTCTCACACATGCAACCCCTACCAAGTCATCATACATAACACAACCTATCATACACAGGTCGATCACAGGTATAATAACCTAACCATCATGCATCTAAGTGCACATGTAAGTAATAACGGAATCAGCCAATGCAGATATCAGATAACATGCCACAATAACCCAATCAGTCCATATCTAGATACACGTGCAAGTATGACCAGAATCAACCAATGCAAATATCAGGTGACATGCCACAATAACCCAATCAGTCCATATCTAGACACACGTGCAAGTATAACTAGAATCAACCAATGCAAATATCAGGTGACATGCAACAATAACCCAATCAGTCTATATCTAGACACACGTGCAAGTATGACCAGAATCAACCAATGCAAATATCAGGTGACATGCCACAATAACCCAATCAGTCCATATCTAGACACACGTGCAAGTAGGACCAGAATCAATCAATGCAAATATCAGGTGACATGCCATAATAACCCAATCTGCCCATATCTAGACACACGTGCAAGTAGGACCAGAATCAACCAATGCAACCATACAATGGTATGCTAATTCCTAACCATATACTCATGCCCATACCAATGCTATACAGAATCAGATAACAAATAAATGAGACTGTATAGAAGAAAATTTAGATCATATCCAAGGTCAAGCATAAGTATCAAGCAGGATAACAAAACGGTAGCATATAAAGGTCAATATCAGCCTACTGCATCAATAATAAATAGTCATGCATAAAGATAACATGGATCTAAAGAAGACAAGCAAGAAGTACCCGCCTCAAAGTAGGAGTAGTCTGTGTCAAATAAGAACCTCCCGTCCAGAAGTCCAAAAGCGATCAGTGTCCTGTATCAACAGACACAATTTTAGCTATCACAACAATTATCAAGTAGCTAAACAGATCCTTAAACTGTATCAGGGTTAACCTAATTAGCATAATCATTTAATTATCCCAAATTAGATGATTAGCATAAGTCTTCGCGATTGGGTTAAACTTAGGTTTAATCCAACCCAACTCAACATTAGAACCAAATCAAAATCACAATACCATAGCCCACAGCTAAGAGAGATATCAAGATCAAGGATTAACCCAAACTTAAAGCAAAACTCAATTCCTCGGCTATACATAGCATTAGACTCCCAGAACAGAATTGTTATCACCTTCACACTTCAATTACAATACATGGTATCACATTTCCACATTTACAAGATCCAATATAGACCAACGTAACTCTTAATCCACAACAAAATCAAGAATGCAAAGCTACCATAATCCATCCAAGACGGAGTCAACCAATCATCCATACTCATCACAACACCATCAAGGAAATTGATTCCTCTGATCTAGAACAAAAATCAAACTCCAATCCAACACAAAGTTAGCAAATGGGGTATACATCCGGAAGGCAACCTCACAGCTTACAAAACAACCCAATCATACCCATAAGTTAATGTACAGTAGGTAGCAAGGAAACATTTAAATTGAAATACCGAAATTTCCATCACCCATAACTTCAGAATTCGATCAAAAGGCTCACAGTAATCACTAGGAATCTAATCCAATCAGCCAATTCCCATCCTAAACACTTATCGATTGATCAAACAAGAAATCCCAAATTCTAGAACTTAGAACATGCTCAGAAACCAATAACATCACGTACGAAATAGAGAGATTCCAAGACAAGGTCCAAATCCTTACCTCAAATGAAATCGCACAACGAACTCCCTTCCTTCGCTCAATCTACAGACCCGTCGGATGTCTTCTTGGCCGAGGCGAAGAAGAGAAGAAGAAGAAGAAGCTAGGTCTCCCGCCTCATCGATCGTTGCTCTTCATTCCCTCCGCTCGGGGTGTCAAATCGAGAAGAGGAGCGCAAGAATCCCTAAATCGTAAGAGCTGGATCAAGCCCTCCTCTCCCTGCGCGTGGAGGCATCCTCGAGTGAAGCTGCCGATGAAGAGGAGATCGGCTGGGGAACGTGGCTCGTGTGCGTCACAGAGAGCTCGGGCAGAGGCGGAGAGAAGAGAAAGGGGGGAGGTGATCGGCTGTGAGTGGGGTGGCCGAATGGTGTTAGGTCAAGGCATAAGAGAGGGATTAATTTTCCACTTTAGTCCAACAATTTGATACTATAGCAAGATGGCACCTAGGTTTTTAAATCCATTATTCATCCACCCCATAAATGTTTAATTCTTAACCAATTTAAACCCTTAAACTTCTTCCAAGAGCCCGAAAATCTTAGGACCTTTTCGAAAAAAAATTTCCGGAGCGGAATAAAATTGTCGGATTCAACATAGTACGTTAGGGAAGCTTGTCTAAAACGTCAGGTAGGGTAAGGCTATTTGGTCCTTCTAGTCCGGTGGAACTAACCGAAACTACCTTGCCAAATCCTCAACTAGTTAGACCAGAGTCTCTCAAAAAGTAATTTGAGAATAAAATTTCTTTAAAAGGATTTGTCTAGGAAAGGGTTGATGATTCAATAAGGCTACGATCAAAGAAGGCCTATGTGCCTCGCCAAGACCTAGAATCCAAATATCGAAATTTATTTTCAATTTATTAATTGTTAAACCTGAATCTAACACAAGCCTCAATCAAATCATAGTGCTTGGTCACTTAGAAATGAGTGAGATGTTTAGGACCTAGTGATTTAGTCCAACCCAACCAACTCAATCAATTGAATTAATTTTACCATTAATATACTTTTAATTCAACTTAATTATAGTTTAAAAATTCATTTTTTTTCACATTTAACTTAACTAAGTTTTGTTTAAAACTTAAACTTAATAATTGTCACAACTTAACTTAATATTTTCAAAAATTCAACTTAATATTTTTAGAAAATCAACTTAATATTTTTCAAAAATTTAACTTAATATTTTCAAAATTCAAACATAATATTTTTCAAAAATTCAACTTAATATTTTCAAAAATTCAAATTAATATTTTCAAAAATTCAACTTAATATTTTTCAAAAATTTAACTTAATTTAACTTAATTAAACTTAATATTTTCAAAATTTTATATTAATATTTTTTAAAAATTTAACTTAATATTTTCAAACTTGAAACTTATTATTTTGAAATAAATGACCTCATGATATATCTGACCTCAAACATAAATTTTACTTAATATAATTATATATGTAATTTTTTAAATATTATTTAATTCAAAAATATAATTTTGTTGTTATTAATTTTTTTTCTTTAAATATATTAGGTGAAATTTATGTTTGAGGTCATTTATATCATGAGAAATTGATACAAATATGTAGAAACTTTTTCCTTTGATTCCGAGTTATGTAGGTCTATGTATGATGTTTTGAATATATTTAGGTTGTTTAAGAAAATTATTTTGTGACAAATTTGAAAATTCATCCCTAACCTGCGACAAATCTGAAAATTCATCATGGAATTTGAGGCGAATTTTCAAATTTGTCACAAAATTTAATTTTTCAAAAATCAAAATGAATACTTTTTAATTGTTGTAGATGTACCTAGAAAATTCAAAAATGAATGAATCAAGTTTCTATGTGTTTGTATCGATCTCCTGATAATGTAAACACCCTCAAATACAAATTTCTCCTAATATATTTTCTCCCTTTGTTAATTATCTAGTTCAACCAATGACATAGTTAAAAAATTTTAAGTTTGAAACTGTTATAAGCAATTTGATATTAAACCTTTTTTGATCTCCAAAGCTTTTGGTGAAATTCGTGTTTGATGTTATTTATGCCATGAGGATATTAATGCAAACACATAGAAACTTGTTTTACATCATTCCAACTACTGTAGCTCCGTTCGTGGCATTTCAAATGTATTTCAAATTTTTTGTAAAAAAATATTTGCAATGAATTTTGAAATTCATCCCAAAATTGGCGATAAATTTGGAAATTCACGCCAATTTTGGGATGAATTCCAAAAGTTATCACAAATGTTTGTTTTTTAAAAAAAAACTAAATACCTTCAAAAAAATCATAGATAAACCTACAGAACTTGAAATTTTATGAAACAAGTTTTTACATATTCGTATCGATGTCCTTATGATATAAATGCCTGGAAACATAAATTTTACGTTATATATCTATATTTGTAATTTTTAAATTATTATTTAATTTGAAAATATAATTTTGTTGTTCTTAAAATTTTTTCATATAAATATATTTGGTGAATGCCATGTTTGAGGTCATTTATGACAAGAGAAAATCAATGTGAATACGTAGAAACTTATTTCATTCATTTCAGGTTCGATAGGTCTATGTATGATTTTTTGAAGTTATTTAGTTTTTTTTTAAAATAATTATTCTGCGATGAATTTGAAAATTCATCTCTAATCGCGATGAATCCAAAAATTCATCAAAGAATTTGGTATGAATTTTCAAATTTATCATAAAATTTAATTTTGTAATAAAAAATATAAATTTAATTTTTGTGACGAATTATATGTTTATAGCAAAATTTATGACAATTTAAAAATTGGTCGCAAATTTTGCAAAAAATAAGTTTTTGTCGCATATTTTGTGACTAATATTCAATTTGTCACAGAAGAGCGACGAATATCCAATTCATTGTAGAATAGAATTTTTGATTCATCACAGATTTTACAAAATATAATCATGTGGAATGAATTTTATTTTTGCGATGAATTAAATATTTATTGTAAATTTGCGATGATTTTTAAATTTTTCACAAGTTTTGCAATGAATTTGCTATGAAAAAATATTTTATCATAGATTCCGCGACAAATATGTATTTTCATCCCAAAAGTACAACAAATTTAGTGACAAATTTTTTTTTGTTGCTAATTAGTGACAAAAATATTTCATTGCTAAATTTATCGCAAATTGGCGACAATTTTTATTTTTGTCACAAAATTTGTCGCTAATCTGCGATGAAAATTTTTTGTCACAAATATTCACCACTAAATACTAGTTTTTTTAGTAGTGAATGCCAAACTGAAACAAGCATAGCAACTACAAAGCAAAGTTGTAACCAGGTGAAATCAAACTATCTGAAAGTCAAATTAACTGATTGAAATGACTATGTACATACCAGACCCCCCCCCCCCCCCCCCAGACCTGGACAACACAGTGTCTCACTGTGGTTAAGAAGGAGGATGGGGAGGAGGAATTGGTCGGTCAAGGGTAGGCAAGCGAGGAGGAGAACTGATCAAATATTCTTCACCACGTGGGTTAATGTTTAGAACATAGTGTCGAAGGTAAGCAGATTCATGAATGAGCGATTTTTTCTTGTAAGGAAAAGGGGAGTAATAGTTAGGGAATCTATTACAAAAGGGAACACAAATGTCAAATTTCTTCTCCAATCTACTATGATACTAATATATGACATTAATTTCTACATGAATTGCTACCATTGTTTCCCTATACTCCACATTCTCCTTCCATTCGATCCTCTTCTCTTTCATAATTTGTTTGATGTGATTGATGAGTTCCTTCTCTCTATGAAATTGTTCCTTTAAGAATTCAAACTCTTCACTTGTGGCTGATAGTTGTTGTTCTATTGATGTTCTTTGTACCATTTGATTACGACACCATACATAACTCAGAGAAGTTGAATTTTGAGAAAGGATGGTTTGTAGGGGGTTTGAAGTTTGGGGATCATTATGGAGGGGCTGGTTTAAAGCATTTTTGAGGAGCCAATTGTCCTCAATTTGAATAGAAATGAGATCATAGTTTGGTAATGTAAGTGTGGATTTATTAGATAGGATGAACCTATATCCCATTGCCTCTCTACGGATCATACTGATTGCCAAACATGTATCAATGTCAAGTCCTGGACAAGGGCCCACCATTTCTAACTCATCTAAGTCTCCTCTCAAAACCAATGCTAACCGGGTAAGTAATCCACCTAATATAATCGAGCTACGCGAGGAAGACTTTCCTAACATAATTAGGTGATTAACAAAAAGAACCTTGTGTCAACATCAATATCATTTAACATACTCCAGAATGCAAGTAATTCATCAATGCGCATAATACCCTTGTGAGAGCTCCGTCCAAATAAGGTACTTCGCATCAACATATGAATTTACCAGAAATTTGGGGTTATTAAATGTGTCGCTTATGGAATAGAAGGCTCATAAATATCCTGACCCTCTAATTTAACCCACAGGGTTGTTCTACAAAAATTTTCGGGTGCATGCTAAAATCCTCTATACGAGAGGTCAAAACAAGAATTAAATTCTTCTAGTATCCATGTGTAGAAATCATTGAATAGATGGAATGACACCAAACCATTTCCCTTGCTATCATATTGATAGTTGATGGAACTATGCACTTTAAGAACAACCCTAGGATAGGTTGGGTAATTAAATTTCTTAAAATGGTTCCATCCAATCATAGTGAATAGCCAATCTACATCATTTCTAATCCCAAAACATCAAGAGTATGATAGTCCACAAATTTTTTGCATGCAATTGAAAATTTTACTAAAGAATCATAGCCCATTGCTCATCATTAAGAAATGAAATGTCGAAATTGTTACTAATACCTTTGAAATGTGAGCCATAATCTATTTCATCCATGAGTTTCGCCTTCCCCTTGCTTGATGTGTCCTTCTTCCTTGAGAAATCGAATGATGGCACGCAGGGGGGGGGGGGGGGCGGAGTGGAAGCTGGCAAGGGGTGTAGTGTGGAGGGGCATGACTTGGGAAGGGAGAAATGGGGTAGCTAGGGCACGACGCTTGGGCCACCCCTCTTTTATTTCGGCACACCTAGTGAACCAGCACGACCTCCATAGGGAGCCATGCTAGTTGGGACGACCAAGCCGTGCGGGGTGCAGTGAATCTCGCACGGCCTGGCTGAGGGGGCATGCCTCATGGCACGACCATGTCATGCCAAGCTATGCGGGGTGCGCTCTATGGCACGGTCGCCCATGGGTCGTGATAGGTGGCACGCTCCCGGTGGTATCTGTAGGGGTGACATAGCTTCTGGCACAGGCTAGTCATGTCACTTGGAGTGAAGGTGTCACGACAACCTCCTCTCTAGGCGGTAAGCATTTCATCTCAATTTGTCCTGGTCTTGCGTAAGCAAAGAAAGATAGGTATCAAATTCTATGGAAATGGCCAAAACAAACAGAGAAAAGACATGCATGAAAAATAAATATATACAACTTGGGTTTTCTCTTAAGGAGTGCTTGTTTAAGATCATGAGCTCGACCCCTGATTTTCAATCTGGCGGTGGTGGTTCTATTAGTTTCAATTCTTCTTCTCTTTCATCGTGCATTTTGATGAAGTATCTTTTTAATATTTGACCATTCACTTTGATTGATCATGATTCTTCACTCCAAATATTAATCACTCCATAAGGATATACCTTCTGAATCCAATACGATTTTCTAGGGAAGTGCTTCAATCGTGAGTTGAAAAGCATCACAAACTCCCCTTCTTGAAATTCTCTTCTAACAATGTGTCTGTTATGCCATTTTTTTGTTCTCTCTTTGTAGGACATGGCATGCTCATAGGAATCCAGCCTCAATTCATCCAGTTCATTGAGCTATAGTTTTCTTTTTCTCCTAACGCTTGTAGATTAAAGTTCAGCTTTTTAATTGCCCAAAATGGCTTGTGCTCTAACTCTACTGGTAGATGGCAAGGCTTTCCGTAGATGAGGTGAAAAGGAGTTGTCCCAATAGGAGTTTTATAAGCAGTTCGATAAGCCCATAGGGCATCATCTAACTTGAGTGCCAAATCTTTCCTTGATGATGATACTATTTTCTCTAGAATCCCTTTGATTTCTTTATTTGCTTTCACTCCATACTTTTTCAGATGGGTTTCAAAATATTTCTCTATAAAGTGTGAGTCTCCATCATTGATGATCACTCGCGGAACCCAAAGCAAGGAAAAAATCAGCTTTTTGAATAATCTAATTACTGTCTTAGCATCATAGGAAGGCGAAGCAATGACGTCCACCCATTTAGATACATAATCTACCGCAACAAGTATGTAGTTGTTGCCACAAGAAGATGGGAAAGGGCCCATGAAGTCAACACCCCAAATATCAAATACTTCCAGTTCTAGGATATAGTATTGTGGCATCTCATGCCGCTTTGTGATGTTTCCCATCTTTTGGTAGTGGTCGCATGACTATACAAACTCATGAGTGCCCTTGAATATGTGAGGCCAATAAAAATTGGCTTGCAAAATTTTCATCGTTGGTTTCATACCCCCTAGATGACCTCTATATGATGATGAGTGGCATTGCTCTAAAATTCCTCATTGTTCATCCTCGGGTACACATCTTTTATATATGGCATCACCGCATTTTTTGTACAATAGGTTCATCCCATATATAGTACTTGACGTATGCAAGAAATTTTCTTTCTGATGCATATTCAGGTTCGATGGTAGCACCCCTTCGGCAAGAAAATTTGCTATGTCTGCAAACCAAGGTGCATTTGTAAAAGAACCCATCATCAAGTGTTCGTCTGGAAAAGAATCATCTATCGGATGATTATTATTTATCTCACCCTGTGGGATCCTTGACAAATGGTCTACCACCACATTTTCTGCCTCCTTTTTATCTCAAATTTCCATGTCGAATTCTTGGAGGAGCAGAATCCACTTTATGAGGCATGGCTTGGCATCCTTTTTACTCAGGAGGTAAAGGATAATTGCATGATCCGTATATAATATAACCTTCAATCCGACCAAATAGGATCTGAATTTATCGAAGACGAATACCACTGCTAATAATTCCTTCTCTGTGGTGGTGTAATTGACTGTGCCTTATCTATTGTCTTGCTGGCGTAATGGATTGCATGTAACCTATTGTCTTTTCTTTGTCCTAGTACAGTACCCATAGCAAAGTCACTAGCATCACACATGATTTCAAAAGGAAGTTGCCAGTTTGAAGCATGGATTATCGAAGTGGTGATAAGCACCCTCTTGATCTTTTCGAAATCATCTTCGCATTGTTGATCAAAACAATACTCTGCTTCCTTCAGGAGTAAGTTAGTCAACATCTTTGAAATCTTAGAGAAGTCATTAATGAATCGTCGGTAAAATTCTGCATGCCCAAAACAACTTCTAACGCCTTTGACATTGATTGGAGGAGGAAGGTTCTCAATTACCACAATCTCGTTGGGTCCACCTCAATTCCATTCTCAGAAATCTTATGCCCAGGAAAATGCCTTCCCATTCAAAACTAGATTCACCTCTTCACATCTCTGAAGGACTCTTGTAAGGTTCTATAAATATACGTTGAAATCTGTTCCATAAAAAGAGAAGTCGTTCTTGATCACTTACATGATATCTTCACTCATGTCCTAGAAGATGGATATCATGCAATGCTAAAAAGTTGTCGGAGCATTGCACAATCCGAAAGGCATCCATCTATAAGCAAAGGTCCTATAGGGGCATGTGAAAGTTGTTTTCTCTTACTCATGCGGGTGTATAGGGATTTGTAAGAATCCAGAGTATTCATTTGAATAACAAAAGTAGGAATTCATAGTGAGTCTTTCAAGTATCTGATCAATGAATGACAATGGGAAATGATATTTCATTGTCTCCTTATTTAATTTTCTATAGTCTATACACATACGCCATTCTACCACTGTCTAGGTGGGACTAGTCCATTACTTGCATTCTCAACCACTATCATCTCCCCTTTCTTTGGAACCACGTGCACCAGGCTTACCCATGGGATATCCGATATAGGATATATAATTCCTACATTAAAGCGTTTAAGGACTTCCTTTTTGACCATGTCCTTCAAGTTTGAATTCAGTTTTCTTGGTGTTCCACAGTGCATTTTCTATCATATTCAAGATGAATTCTGTGCGTACATAAAGAAGGGCTGATTTGTTTGATATCGTCAATTGTGTATCCAATAACTTTTCTATACCGACA
The DNA here is from genome assembly GCA_024364735.1 of Boesenbergia rotunda. Lineage (NCBI taxonomy): Eukaryota > Viridiplantae > Streptophyta > Magnoliopsida > Zingiberales > Zingiberaceae > Boesenbergia > Boesenbergia rotunda. The sequence continues at coordinate 34,503 of JAGFNQ010000848.1, forward strand.
CAATCTTTAGTAATTTCCTTGTCTCACTCTGATTGAGATTAGCGTTTACTATCACCAGTAAAGTGGAGTTGGGTCCCAAAAATTCATATCTCAGAGTAGCAGATAGCGGCTTAAGTTCCACTTGTGGAGAAAAAACCTCGGGCATACTAATATCCAATCGTCATTGTTTGTTCACAATTCGTAGTTGTTGTGATGTCCAAATCCTCGGGTTGGGTTTCTATTTCCCCTGGTATTATTGAATATTTCATCATTCGACTTAACATCCCGCATCACCAGGAGGTCAATGGCTCCTCTATTCTCTCTTACAATCCTGAATCCTCATTACCTTGTACTCTAATGGCCCCGAGTGGGGGAGTCAACAAGTCTCCTGACCATCCATTTATATTACTGACTATCAAATCAATTAAATCATCAGCTTTATTTAGGGTCTTGTTCATCAGAGCCCCATCAGCAGCCAGACCCAAGCGACTTTTGTTAGGGTAAGACAACCCGATGTAGAACGTGTGGATGAGTAGCTATTCATCTATACAGTGATGGGGACATTGTCTTATTAGAGCCATGTATCTATCCCACGCTTGACATATTGACTCTTTCTCCTTTTGCACAAAATTTAGGATCTGGTTCCTTATGAAAGTGGTTTTACTTGGTGGAATGTATTTTTTCAGAAACTTCATCTCTAGGTTGCCCCAAGTGTGGATACTTTTGTTGGGGCAATCGGCCCAAGTATGATCTGGAGGATCATAGTTTTGATGTGTGTGGTCAATATGATTAAGTTAGGGTTTGTTGTTGGACTAATATGTGTATGTGAGTGTGCAGGTTTGCAGGTACACATAGACTTAGTTAATGTCTTCAGGTGAAGGGTGGCATGGAGGCAAGCAGGAGGCTTGTGTGCGCATCCGAGGGACCATGGATAGCAGGGACGATGAGCCGAGGGATGCGGACTTCGAGGCGTACGTGATGGATGACATGGAGGCAAGCTGGAGGCCTGTGTGCGCATCCGAGGGACGAGGGCCGAAGACGAAGTGGGCGTGAAGGCAACAGTCGAGGCTGTTGGCGAAGAGTCAACCAGGTCGTGAGGGTCTGAGTGTGAGTGATTGTACTCAAGGACTAAGCCGGGAGGGTTCGAGTGCGGAGTGAAATGTACTCGGGAAGGGTAACCCTAGGTTTAGGGAAGGACCAGCTGACTGCTCCAGGAGCAGTCGACTGGTAATGACTGGTGATTCGAACGTTGGCTGTAAATGTCGAATCTGAGTGGGACCAGTCGACTGCCCCAGGGGCAGTCGACTAGTAACGACCATTTAGTACTCGAGCTCTATTTAAAGGAGCTCGTTTAAGGCTATTGTTCCTTGGCGAAACTTGCTTGGATAGAGTGAGTTAGTAGCCTGTTGTGCTCAGGTAGTGTCCAAAGATTGTGGTGAGGTTTCTTCACCCACAAGGAGCTATGCGATCTAGCCGGAGGTGCTCTAGGGAATCATCCACCGACAGATTAGGGATCGCCCACCTTACGGGCAGCCGTGGAGTAGAAGTTTTTATCTCTGAACCACGTAAATAGGTGTGTCCTTGTTGTTAGTTTTGTTTTTAGTTATTGTTTCCACTTACGCACTAACAATTGTACGAAGAAAATCGGGAAATTACTATTCACCCCCCTCTAGCAAGACAACAACGATCTAACAACTTTGGGGTCGCAAAGTATTTATCAAAGACTTTGCTGAATCTCTAACACTGAAAGGAAAGGCCAGAAGTCAAATAGTGTCAGGTGGAACCCGTTCATATTTCAGAGTATTACAACATCTGTGAAATTCCATTAAATGCCCGTACATATCCTCAACTTCTGACCCACTAAACTGATCTTCCTAATGCTTAATTAGAAATAAAGGCTGGGATGAGCTCAAAGTTGCTAGCTAGGAATTCAGGAATTATGATGGGATTTAGTTCCTAGAATGATATAGGAGGTGCATAGTCTTTCAGGGGTTGTTGTTGTTTGCCATGGAGTGTTGGTTGAGCTCTAAATCAAACTGTGCTTTCTGTTCTTTTCTTCTACGTCTGAATGTTTTGTCAATCTCTAGATCAAAGGCAATAATGTTCCTAGATGAAGAAGCCTACGCATGCACAAGAATTAAAGACATATTATTTTTGGTATTTTTATGAAAAATGATGCAAGAAATAGAAAATTTTATGGATAAGTTTCATTTTATATTTTCAATGTATGTATGAAAGGAAGAACAACTATATTTTTATGTTTTCTATAAATGTATATAGAAAAATATATGATTTTGTGTTTTCTATAAAGAGATGCAAAAAAATGAATTCTGCGAGTAAACTCAATAAGCGTGCAACAAATATATAGACATAGAAAAAAGAAATGCCTAGTCTAACTCTAGATGCTAGTCACCTAATGTTGCACTCTCAGTCATCAGCAACGACACCAAAAACTTGATGTGTGCTTCGCAAGTGCACGACATATCATCATGTAATAAAAAGATATCGTATCCATAGGGACTATGGTTGGCAACCATTAGGGAGTTTGCAAGTACGAATTGGAAAGGGAGTGAAGATCGCACAAACACTTACTTTAGAGGGAGAGTGAAAGTAGTGAGAAGAGAGGAAATCTAGGTTCTTGAAAAGAAATGGCTATGAGAGGGGAATGCCCTAGGGCATAGGATTTCATGTGATGGTCTTTGATATTCCATGGGTTGATAATGCCTTGATCTCTATGGTTTGGGATAATAGACAGTCCAACTAGATTACCGGTGTGGGTTACAACTTCACATCAGAGTGCTTCCCCTATTGACTATCTAGTGCCATTAGATAGGCAAGGTAATTGAGGATGTCCGATTAAAGGATTTTTGTTGTCACTAAGGTTCCCTAGGCATACAATCCTAAGTTACACATGTCATCTCCTAACATGGGATTAAGGGAGACCCATTGATTTAGGGATAAATCTATCCTTGTGTGGACACAGTGTCTAAGTCAAGAGAGTGCTAAAGATTGTCTGGTTGAAAGGATACCATTGTCACAGAGGGCTCCCCGGGTATACTACCTTAAGCATCTCACCCTAAGTGGGAATCGATCTCATAGCCCACAAGAATCAATTAACACAACAATAAGTATAAACTCATAGCAATAAGAGTAAACATTCATTAAAGCATTAAATCAAACAAGATATGTTTCAAACCATGTCATCAATCCAAAGGCATTACACAAGCCATGGAGTTTACATCAAGTACATATCACATCTACTTCCTAGCCCTAGAACATGTAAAAATCTACTCATAAGACATGAAAAGAAATACAATGACTCAAAAAGGGGATGATTCTCATGCAAATCTAGAGAAAGAGGTGGAGAAGCTTACCCAATCTTAATGCGGAGTCTTCGGGCCCAAACCAAGCTATGACGGAGATGGGGGAGCATCGGAGATGTCATGGAATGACTGGAGATGGCCAGAATAAAGGGGAAGTGCCTAGAGATGGTTCCCCAGAAAGGGGAAATTTCATCCCCTTGCAAATGGGTGAAACCCCTTTTATACACAAGATTCACCGACTTGGCACAGCCCCGCGACATAGGTCGTGTGGTGTGTCATGGCCCTTCAGTGTCACACACGGCTGGAATGGCACAACCTAGGCTTGGGCATGTTGGATGAAATGACTTGGCCATGCCACTCTCGAGTAGCAAGGCACGACTGGAGTTTGCCCATTCCTGGGTGGCATGCCTAGGGTATGAGAGGGGTGCACAACCAAGCCATGGTCGTGCCTGGGTGGCACGACCTGATCGTGGAGATGAGGCATGGGCCTTCATGGTGCTAGCCACATGAGTGGTTCGGTCAAGAAAGGAAGAGGAGGATAAAAACAATTTTCGACCAAGGAAGAAGAAGGGAGAGAGAAGCAATTGTCATTGATGAAAATGACTCTACACTTTTATACTCATCCAAGAAATATCAAAGGTCCTTGCCTCTTGGTCTCCCTATCATCAATGCCCATTAATCTATATTAAAGTTGTATTCATCTTAATGAATACTCTTAAGACCTTTGATATTCATTAAATGAATACAAAGGGTTAACACCTCTGGTCTTCCTCTTTAAGTGATTGAGTCTAATCTAAATGAGTCTAAATCAGATTAGACTCAATCCCATTTTAGTCAAACTAAAATCAACATATCTCTGAAACAACATGTTCTTTATATGTGACCAAATAAGCTCTCGTATTGCTGGCAATGTATCTAAACCATTTTTAGATACATAAGCAATAAGTGACATTTAATAATGCATCATTGCTATCCATGTGACAAGAATGTCGATATACGACCTAACCTTTCATTGCCTATTATCTTGTATGACTTTGTTATTCTATCTTTGATATATAGATTGATTAATGAGGTGTAAATCATGTTATCCTCTTATTTATCATTGTATTTCTTAATCCCCAAGTAAACTCACTCGACCAAATGAGCTCAATATATTATATTGACTTATTTAAGCATAGCCATGCATTTTAGTAGTTCTACTCGATCAAGAGACCCACAAATATCACTCCTGTCATATAGAAGGGATAAATCTCATCTATATCACTCACATCCCTCCGCATAATTTATTGCATACTAGTGATCGAATTTATAGTCCACCCTGTTTTGGGTGACGTTTGATGATACCAAAGTATATAACTCCTTATGTAGAGAATCGTAGTGGCTTTAGGTCTAAGGATATTCATATCAATAGCCACTATGAGAAAGATTATGAAACTCGTATAATAATACATGAAACTTTCTCATGACGGGTAATATATACTCATATGTCAACATGATATCTCATATCCATGACTTGTGAGATTTTGTCATTAATTTACCTACATGCTAGTCTCAACGGAATAATATTGCCCTTGTATATTAATGCTTGAATAGGACTATTTAAGAGTAGTGTTCTCGATTGCCTTTCGTAATCAATTCAACCAATTGATATGTTGTAAATTAGAACCTATTATTTTAGGGTATTATTATATTTATTCAGCTAGCACAAGCATGAAGTAAATATAATAACCAAAGCATTTTCTTTTATTTATAAATATGATACTTTTTGACCTAAACAAATTAATTCATAATTAGCTTTTAGGGCTTACACCAACACCTATATACACCAACACCTATATAGTTGCAGCCATGAGCTACGCAATTTGTTATTGGGTTGATATAAGTTGTGTGGTATGATTGGGTGGTCGGACTTGGTAGAAGATTTGGTTTGGGTAAGTTAGTCAATGGTAACTATTTGCTTTAATACAGTTTTGGGGTTAATACTACGGTTGTGAATACCAATGTTAATTGGGTATATTAGGGTTATGTTTCGGGGGAGGTGAAACCTAATCTCAGTAAATAAGATTAAATAGAAAATAATCATTTAATTTAGGTTAATTAAATGAACATTATAATTGGGATAATCCTAATAATATTGGTATCTAGTTTAGCTGTTTGATTAGTTGTTTAACTAGCTAAGCTCTATCAATTGATACAGGACATTCACTTGAGATGGACGTCTGGTCATGGGGGTTCTCTTTCGATACATACTTCATTTTTGGAGGCAGATACTTCTTACTTGTTTCTATAGATCATTGATCTTAAATGCATGATTATTATTTATTTGTTATAGGCTGTTTTAATTTGGCTCTAATACCAAATAAATTGTCACACCTCGGAGATCCGCTTACCCGATTTTTTGTCGCACATGAGGATCCTCGGGCTGTGACACCCTCATTATTTCTTCCCACTCTCCTCCTTTTCTCTGAACGTGAAGTTCAAAATAATATAATGTAAAAGTTATTACTTCCTCCACAATATATGCATTAATAATAGAGACATCAACACTTGCCTTATTGTCACACCCCTAGAGGCACATATTTACTCGAAAATCGGGTAGCATCTCCCCTGTACGACGGACAAGTTGGGACAAATAGTACATAATCTCTCACATATAAGATGGTTCATCCATCAAAACTGGAAAATAACATACACAACCACGCAGTTTATATCACTATGAATGATAAAGATAAACTAACTTATGCATCGCAAAACATTTAACGTCTTTTAGCAGAGATAAAGCTAAAACAAGAATAATAGCTCAATAAAAGATAATACGGAAAACCTCCAAGATGACACCAGAGAAAGAAAAATAAATACGAGACTAAAAAGCAAATATGAAATAAATATGTACACTAAACCAAGTCTCAAACCAACACAATACTGTGGGACTGGCAACTGGATCCTCTCATGGCTCCAAGTAGTGCATCTATCTGCTACCTGAAACAAAAATAGGAGGCAGGGGTGGTGAGTCCGGGCGGACTCTGCGAGTATATGAGTAGACAATAACACGACATCATAAAGATATATAAAATAACAAAATACAATAGTGTACAATCTCTAGGGAATAGAAGACACCAAAGCCTGTATAAAACAACATGAAAACATACAACATAGCATAACATCAAACAAACATGCATGTCAATCAAATGCAGCAACCATAGCTCATAAAAATCCAACAACCATAAGAAAATGCATAAATGCAATAGATGCATATGATGCAATGACACGTGTCACCCCTGACGTCAGTCAAGCCACCAATACATCACATCTGTGTGGTCGAGTGGGTAGGGTTGTGACAACTATACGCACTCCAACGAATACCACTGATATATGTGGTTGAGTGGACAGGATGCTGGGGAGCCAACTACTCCAAAACCCCGATATATAAGGGGAGCTATTAACAGCTTTGATATCCCTCGGAAACAACGGTGAGGGTGTCAACTGTTTGCCTATAACTCCAACATCCATTGTACATGAGTGGTTGAGTGTGTCGTAACAGGACGGTTGCTCCCACTCTAGCAACTACCACAACAAGTGGTTGAGTGGCAAAGCAACTAAATGACTAATGACAGCTTAACCATATGGAAGCCCAATAGTCGTCAGTATGCACGGTGCAGGTATGGTGCATGATACCAATACGCACAAAAAACTGAATAACAACGAACAATTGAATAGCAACAATGCAACTACAAAAGCAACAAATCAGAAACCAACCAGAAACCAACGAATATGCAACTAAACTACTAGGTAGGGTGTTTCTAATGCCAACCATCCTAGTGGTGTTTAATGAAAAACCAACGAGCGGTACTTCACAGAATGGAAAACCAACGAGAGATTGTACGGATACAAATTTTCGATTAAACTTAAAGGTCAAACAAAGAAAGATATCAACGACGATATTAAAATAACCAACAACAAAGAGCAAGGTCAAGCAGACCTATCAGACATAACAAGCCATGCATTAAAGATAAAAGAACTACTAGAATACAAAAGAGAAGTACCCGCCTTTTATATATGGAGTCCGTGTCCAAGAAAGACCCTCCAACGCCTAGATAACTGAACCAACTATTGTCTTGTGTTAGAAAATACAATTTTAGCTACTATAACAGAGAATAATAAACTAACTAAATCTCAACTCTAAAAATGATCGTTCCAATTAACTGAATCCACGACATTTGATTTAGTTTAGACTTAACCCAACTTCAAGCTAACCAAACTCATCGAAATCTATATCCAAACCATTGTTCTCATCAAAACCTACAACTCAATGTAATACATGAAATTAACTCTCACAATAGATCACCCTCAAGAAACAAGATCTATATCTAAAAGATTAGCTTATCCCTACCCAAAAAGAAAACCGAACCATAACTCAATAGCCACCCTATAACTCACAACATCAACATTCCAAAATCATAAGAATCACATAAATACTCATTTCAAAATAGAAGGGCTACAGTTAGTTCAGAACACCAACTATAATCTAATTTCCATACGAAATTCCTACTCCAAAACTAAAATCCAAAGCGAAACAACCCATCCTGACTGATCGTTTCATTGAAACAAAATACCAACAACAAAAATCCAAATCTGAATAGATGCTGCCACTCATATAATAAATCTACAAGCCTATGAGTGATTCCAACAAGAACAACACAAGAAGAACAAAAACTTACCCAATCACGCGCAGATAGGGGACCCCGAGTGGGGGGATCGTCGATGGTTGGCCCGACTCCGACGACACCACGCTCTTGCCCCGCCCAAACGAGAGTAGCGACTGCTTAGGGGGCAGCGAGGGAAAGAAATTTCGATCGAGAGCAGGGAACCACCAGCGGTGCGTGTGGAGCAAAGAAGGAGGGAAGAGGAAAAAGGCACGATTAGGGCTTCATGGGAAAGGCTGTGGCATCATGGAGTTGACGAAGTGGAGAGGGGAAAGAAAATCGCAAGGGTTGCGATAGAGAACGAGAGGAGTGGAGAAGAAAGAACTCGCGTGAAGAGTTGGCGAGGGAGATCACAGGGGACGAAGAACTGCCGGGACGTGTGCGTGCGACGTCGAAGATAAACAAACAAAATTTAGGGCAAAATTATTAGTATTGGCATTTTTGCAAAAAGACCCTTCAAATCCTATTAATTTTGACCTCCTCCCTAATTTTTGATTTTACTCGTTTAAGTCCTCCAAATTTCCAGTATTTGACACTTATTTTCACTTTTTTCTTCAAATGATACCGGGAACTGATTGTAATAAAACAAATTATATTAGATATTAATATATAATATAATTTGTTATTTTTTTATGCATGAATAATGGAGTATTGGTAAAGGTGAAAATTTTACCTTTCAAATGGATACATCCATCGAAAATGGGAAGGACCTCGAGATTTGGCCTCACATTGCAAGTGAACTAAAAGATGTTTCACGGAATCAAAAAATAAGGGTGGAATGATCTTTCTAAATTACACATAATCATTGGAATGTCTCTTTTTGACGTCTCCATGTGTTAATTGTAGGATTGAGAAAAGTGATAGGGGGGAGGGTGAATAGCGCGTTTCGCTTTTTCACATTTCACAAAACTAGTTGAGAGTTAAAGCAGTGGAAACAGAAAATAGACAAGCTAACATGGTTGGTTTTACTTGGTTCAAAGCCTGTGACAACACCTACTCCAAGGCCCGTAAATGTTGATCACTTATTATGGGCAATCACTGTCAATTCGGAAACTTTACAAGTGTATGAATGTAGAAGTATAATTGTAAACTTAAAGATATTGACAAACTTGAAGATTAAAGCTTTAGCATCATTGTCGGAGTGTTGAAGCATTGTAGAGCAATTTTTTGAGCAGCTCACAAGAGCGAAGATAGTAAAGAATTGATGCTCAAAAGCTCTGGTCGAAGCTACTTATATAGCCTAGTCTGGGGACCTAATGCTGGTTCAGGCACCCGTATTAGGCTGACCTGGTGACTCCTCGTCGAAACTTTGATCCTTCAAGTTTATCTCATCATGGGTGCCTAGACCACTCTCGAGTGCCTGGACTATGATGTGAGCCTATCAATTGTTGGTGCCCCGGTTGGTTTTGATGTGATCAACCAAATTAGGTTAGGTCCTGTTGGTTTTAATCCCTCTGCTAAGTGTGCAGGAACTTAGGTACAGAGGAAGTCGAGCGTAAGACGCAGCGGACGAGAAGGATTGCGCGGGGAAGTGAGCCGACGGGCTCGGTGCAATCTGAGGGACGCGGAAGTTGCGGAAGAGTACGTCGGTGGACCAAGAAGGACGTGCGCGACGTCCGAGGGACGAGAAGCCTGACGGAAGCACGTTCGAGGGGCAAAAGGCCAGAGTCAGGTTCGGGTGAACCTAACTCCGGTTGGTCGGAAATCACCCAATCGATGGTTTGACGAAAAGTCAACTAAGTTGACTTTTATCAAGTCAACATTTGACTTGCAATTAAAATAATAAAGTTTAATTATATTAAAACTTTATTTAAAGTATCAATTTAATTAAAGGTTTTAAGTAAACTTTCTTTTGATTAAAGTTTTTAAAACTTTAATTAAAGTTTCAATTTAATTAATTTTTTTAAGTAAACGTTGAATTTAATTTTTTTAAGTAAACGTTACTTTCTTTTAACTTCCTTTACGTGGATGCACAGGATAATCTTTTATTCTAAAGCCTCTACATGCTCGGATTAAGCCTCATCTACATGCAGCTAAATGCTCGGTCAAAAGATCGGTCAAAGGAGATCATCTCAGCTTCTTACATGAAGCAATCGGATTAAAGCCTTTTTTAAATCACACGTGTGATTTCAAAGGAGCCGTTGAAGCAATCGGATTGATAAGTTTTGAAGAAGCAATCAGATCGAAGCGTGCTTTCAAAGGAGCTGATTAATAATATTTATCTCTTTTAATTAGAGTTTAAAATCTGGTTGAGATAATCTTAGATCTACGATCAAGATGAAACTCAATCTTGTATCAACGGTCAAGATCATATCACTCAACCTATAAATAGGCTTAGAGATTCAGAGTCAATTCATTCAATCTATTTAACTCTCTCTTAGTCTAGTGTGCTTTATTGTAGCTTCTCCGCACAAGGAGATTTAATTGACGTCCACTGCCTGGAAGCACTTCTTAGTTGCACCAGTTTTTTTAGCGTTGCTTCCTTTCATATTCGTTTCCGTCTATCACCCCCCTAGCCACCCCCGATCCACCTCCTCCGCACCCCTCCTGTCGTGTCACACTGGTCTGGGCGCCTAGATTGGCTTCGGGTACTGATAGCCTTTTTCATGGCCTTCAACTTTTTTTTCTACATCACAGAGTTAGGAAAATAATCATAAATATATATAAAATATGACATGCAATTGTCCGATCATGACTTTTATGTTTCGATTAAAATCCTGAGTCGGTTCAACACCTACTGTTCCTCGATAGGGAACACATCCTCACCTACTCTAAGGAAAGTTACTATTTGCCAAACTCTTGTTTGGACTTTTGCTCAGAATCTGATCCTTGACTTTCGAGACTCTCGACGTCTGATGCTTGACCCATCTTGATTCCTGCCCATTATCCTTGATCTGCCATGACTCTCGCCCAATCGTTGACCCGGATTTTGTACTCGATCCTCTAGACCAAGTCTTCATTGCCCAACCCACATGGCTAAGACTTAGTGTCCAATCCTCTAGATCAGGTTCATTTCCCAACCCACATGGCCAGACCCAGTGCCCAATCACCACAACCAGGACATAGTACCTAGCATAACTAAGACTTTTCTGCATACATAATTCAAGATGTTAGATCACAAACAACCTTAACTTTAAATCATTGCCAATATCAAAACCCAAGTTCAATTAGTCAATGGTTCCAACACCAACATAAATGTCTCAAAACTATTGAGCAAATATTATGAAGGAAAATGCTTAACTCAATAATGGCATCCATACAAAATTTAGTAAAAGTTCCTTAAAACCAACGTAAATGAGCCTTTCCATGAATATATATCAATCATGATTTTTCAAACCTATCAATTTGCATTCCTTCAAATCAGCACATCTCCCAAGATTAGAACATAACCATATGAAAATCTTAATAATTTCAACCATCTACAAACAACATATCTCTGATCCTTATTCTATATATAAACTGCCTTTGGATTTGGTCTCATACTACTTTCATCGATATCAAGATTGTGTCTTTTATAAAAGCATTACTTATCTTTTATTGCATTCAAAATGTCATTTTTTTTTTGATGATATCCATCACTATATTTATCAGGTTATCAAAAGTATTCATCATAATATGCATTACATAGAAATTATGATAAATTAAATATCTCTTCCAATACGGTAAATCCCAAAATATACTCCATTTAGTACATTTATGTGTAATTCCATATTCATATATTGTACCATTTGGTTCTTCAATAACAGATGAAAAATTAAGCACTCTGTACCAAATCTATTCACTGGTTCATCACAATGGTGGAGGTATTCTTTCAATTATATTCTTAGTGAATTCATTTTTATTACTTTTGAAATTATGATTTGGTGGTAAAAATTAGTTATGACAATCAAAATAACTTAGCTTCTTCATATTTTTCAAATTGATTGACTTTGATCTTTCCATACATATTGGTCATTCTAAAGTCCTAGTGGTACACCATCCCGATAGCACGCTATAAGCCATAAAGTTTTTAAGGCCCAAAGAAGAGTATCCTTCATTAGAAACATCTGATTAGTATCAACATTATATGTAGGAAAATCTTCATTCTATAGTTGTTTTATCTCTACAATCAGTGGTTGCATACAAACATCAATTAACTTCTTGAATTTTGTAGGCCAGACATAACCAATGTTAAAAATATATACGCTGTTTTCATGCACATCTCAGGTGGAAGATTATACAGAGTTAAGATAACTAGCCAACAAGAATATTTCTTCCTTATTTGCCAAATAGAGCAAATCCATATCACTGAGACCTAACCTAATGTTTTGAGTTTCCTTCAAAAATTCAATCAATGTTCAATCAAAAATTTCCACACTTCTGCATATAATGGATGACACATTAGTCTCTCTTTTGTTTGATGATTTGCATGCCAAGTCATATGTTCAATAGTGACATGATGTATAAAACTTTTGTAACCTAGGAGTTAAAGGTAAATAAAATAAATGATTATATGATTTATGTCACTGTTGACTCCCTAGTGCTCTTGTACCTAGCTTGATTATAGAGTTTACAAACATCTGTATCTCCCCAATATAACATACAACCATTTCTGTGAACATCAATTCTTTCTACTGGAAGACCTAATTCTTTAATAAGTTTTTTCATACATCACATGGCCAATTATAGTAATTCATGGTAAAATCAAATCTATAAAGATAATCTTCAACTTTATCAGTCTATAAATTTCATTTTACCATTGTAACACTTTCAACATGAACACCTTATCTTATCCTCATTCATAAACTAAAAATTACTACAAGCAAATAACAAAAATTATTCTAACCCAACTTTAAACTCATCAGTTAAGCTTTAACATTCAATTAAGTTCTTTTTATATCCAACACATTTCTTTTTGTATTTTTTTTCAACTAAACAATGCTTAATTAGAGATAAACAATGCTTTTTTAGTGTTAAATACCGAATTTTAAAGAGTTGAAAAGATAAATTTCGGAATATAGGGGCCTAGTTGGAATTTACTGAACTTGTTGGGTTTAATTGAAAAAAGCCAAAAACATTAATAAACCCCAGCCCGAGCCCTAACTTCCTCTTATCATCTCGTTTCCTTTCTTTTTGCCCCCGACGCCGCAAGCTAAACCGCATGCGGTTCCTCTCCCTCGCGACAACCGCCGCCGCCGCGCCTACCCTGTCACCTTTCCTTCCGTTTCTTCTCCTTCCCTTTTCTTCTTCTTCGCTGGTTTCGACGCCGAGCCGAACCCTAGCCGACGTCCGACGCCGCAGCGAGGGACGTCGCCGCCGCGCCTCTTCTTTCTTTTCTTCTCCTTGTCCTTCTTCTTCGTCTGGTTCAGCGCACACGAAGGAGGAGTTCGTAGTTCTCAGTTCTCTTCCCTTGCGTGAACACGCCGACGCGGGACTGCCGGTGGTGGCGGCACTTATCATCCTGCTGTAAAGGTCCTTGTTTTCTTGATCTTCAGATTTGTTCTAGTAATAACAAACAATGGCGATGATTCACTATTTAGGTTCGATTTACAGTTATTTATCATTTTCGGATTTGTTTAAATTGATGTACATCAATGCTAAGATTTGGTTTAGAATTGTTTCGAGTCTTTACAGATTCATACACGAAGAACAGTTCGTTTTCGTAGAAATCCTTACAACCATTAGTTGCTGTTCTAGAGCGCCCAATATAATGCTCAGATACCAATTGGATGCTATTGGGTAAGAAAGTTGCGCAGTGAAGTCCTTAGTATTTAACTATGACTTGTTAGCATTAAGTTGTGATTATATTATCTAGCTGTAATTGGTGTGAATCTTGATTAGAATTCTAGTAACACTTGATTCGTATGAATGGTTAGTATAGTTAATCCTAATTTAATTAGGGAAAGGGATAAATTAGAGTTAATCATTAACTAGATTTAATTAATGATCTAATCTTGTTAAATGGTTTTGGAAGGAACTCAGAGTTGGTTAGATTTAATTGAACATATGTTGCAAAAAGGAATTTATTCTAATTTCATCTTACGTGAAGTTTAGCTATTTTTAGTAATTTGTATAAATAGCTAAATTTAGTCCTTGATACAGGACTTTAACTTTGGACTCGTTCGATTGATCGTGAAGAGGTTATTTCGGACATGTTCTACAATTATAAGGCGGGTACTTCTCCTTTGTGCTCTTTAGTTTCTTTTACCTTTAAGCATGGCTGTTATGTCTAAGTAGGTTGCTTGACCTTGTTCTTTGTCGTGATTTAAACATCGCCGTTGAGACTTATTCTTCGTTGATCTTTGAGTATTCCTATATTCGTATCTGTACAGTCCTCGATTGGTTTTCTGTTATGTAAAGTACCGCTTGTACGCGAGTACTTAGAAGTCCATTAAACACAGATATGTTTATTTGGCATTAGAAATACCCTACCTAGTAGTGTAGGTGCATAATCGTTGGTTTTGATTTCCGGTTGATTGTATTGATGCATCGTGTATTCGTTGGACTTTATTGCATCGCTGTTTCTCCGGTTGTTCGTGCATCGTATATCATGCACCATACTTGCACGTTGCATACTAACGACTGTTGGCTTACATTTGGTTAAGCTGTCGTTAGTCATATTGTTGCTCGATTCACTCAACCACATGTTGTCATGTAGTGGTTAGAGTGCGAGTGTTTGTCCTGTCATGCCAGACAGTGACACCCTCACCGTTGTTTTAGAGGGATGAGCCGTTGGTGGCTCACCCTCACTGTTGTTTGTTTTTTGAGGGTTATTGTGTGATAGCTCCCCCCCGATGTACCGTGGGTTCGGAGTGTAGATTTCCCAGCATCCTGTCCACTCAACCACGCCTTATGTGGTATTATTGTTATTGTTGGTTATTGTTGTTGTTGGAGTGGTACAGTTGTCACAGCCCTACCCACTCGGTCACACAGATGGGATGTGTTGACGGCTTGACTGGCGTCAGGGGTGACACATGTCATTGCATCATGTGCATACGTATTTCTTTTATGCATTTGCTTGTGTTTGATGCACTTATATGAGCTATGATTGTTGCATATGTATGACATGCATGTCTATCTTGATATTATTGTTGTTGAGTTATTCTATACCTGTTTAGTTATTATTCGGTTTTATACCATGTCGTATTATATTGGTTATGCATGATTAGGTAAATCTGATATTTCTTATGGACTGTACCTTTTGATTCTCTACTTCGTTATCTTATTTATGCCATGCTTATTGTCTACTCATATACCCGCAGAGTCCGCCCGGACTCACCACCCCTGCTTCCCTTTTTGTTGTTTCAGATAGCAGATAGTGGTATTGCTTGGAGCCAGGAGATGATCCAGTTGCTAGTCCCTCAGTCCTTCAGTCCCACCGTATCGGTTTGGTTTAGCAGTTGCTATTTCGGTATTATGTTAGTTTTCCGTATTTCATTTGTTTATCAGTTATTGGATTGGTTTTGTTACTATTATGACAGAGACTTTGAGTTCATGTGGTTGTGATGTTCTTTATTGTTTAAGGTGGCTGAGCCATCCATTATTATTTTGTTTCGATATAAACTGCGTGGATGTATATTATACTTATTGTTGTGATGCCAGCCGCTTGTGGCTGAGCCTTATTGGTGGAGATATTGTGTATACTTGCCCCATATTGTCCGCCGTACAGGGGAGATGCTGCCCGATTTTCGAGGAAGCATGTGCCTCTGGGGGCGTGACATTTAGAGATAATTGTTTATTGAACATAAGTACTATTAAATATCAAAATAAACTCATGATAAAAGGGTATTAAAATATATTAAAATAAACTCATGACAAATGAAAGGGGAGGAGTGGGGAGGGGAAAGGAGAGGGGAGAAAGCTTACTGTCACACCTCTCGACGGTCACAAAAGTCACCATCGTCGGAGGAGTTCGGGGGATAGGGGTTTTGGGGGGGGGGGGGGGGGGGGTAGTGGTTGTTGGGGGACAGATAGGGTAGATTTGGGAGTGAGGGGATCGGGTTGACTATCTTAAGTTAGGGCATGTGGCGACAAATTCAAATTCATTGCGAAATTCATCGCCAATTTGACTACGAAATCAAAATTCATCACCAATTAGCAATAAATGCATAATTCGCTACAAATTGGTGATAAAATTTGGATTCGTTGCTAAAATTGAGATCCCGATAGATTTTAGCAAAGATCTTTGAATTTTTTGATGAATCTTGGATTCATCACCAATTGACACATATCAATCGATGTAGGTCTTATTTAGGATCATAGAATGACCTAGAATTGATTGGACAATTGATTGACATCAAATCTATGACTTTTTGGTGAAAACACATCCTCATAATCGATTAGGTTAATCAATTAGCACAATCGAATTAGTGACAAATAGTATTCGTAGCTAAATTGGTTGATTTGGCGATGAACTTTAAATTCATTGCAAATTTGGCGACAAACTCCCAATTCATTGTAAATTTGACAATGAATCTTAAATTCATCCCAAATTGACGATGAACTCCAAATTCATCGCCAAATTGGCAATGAATTTGGAGTTCGTTGCCAATTCCTATCATGAATTTATGAGATGGCGGAGAGGATAGGTGGGTCAGGGATTTAAGGTTGATTTGACTACGAACTCCAAATTCTTTGACAATTTAGCAATGAATCTTAAAGTCGTGGCCAATTTGGAGACAAATATGAAGTTCATCACCAAATTTGGCCACCTGCCACCAGTTAGCATCCCCATTTGATCCCTTATATTTGTTCAAATTTGGTGAGGAATTCCATATTCATCGCCAAAGTTGAACAAATATAAGCCATCACATGGATTTGGATGGATGGCAGGTGGCCAAAAAGTATCGGGTTTTTGGTGATGAATTCCAAATGCATCGCTAATTTGGCGATGATTTTTGGATTCATCGCCAATTTGCAATGCTTTTTGTGGTAAATTTCTTTTTAGTGAAAAATTAATAATATTGTAAATTTTAAGATAAATTTATTTTTGTTGCAAATTTCATTACTTATCAGCGATAATTACTATTTTCCTCATCAATTTTGTTGCTAATTTGTGATGAATTATTTTCGTCCCTAAAATAGTTTTTTTTGTAGAGTAGCCAATAGTGGATTAATAGCAATTATTGAACATTATGTAAGTTATTTGCTAGAGATTAATGGTTGTTAGGATTTCAAGCAGGTAAATAAAGGCTCTTTCTTGTTAGATGGATAATCTAGTAGCAAGTAATCCCCCCACAACAACAACAACAAAATAATATGGATTTAGTGAACAATCTTAGTAATGAAAAAAATCATCATAAGCATCTAATTAAATAAGAAATCATTGCTAATCAAAAACGAAATTAGAAAAAAATGTTTTCGTCACAAAATTAACAAAAAAATTTCGTCACAAAATCAGTACCTAACAAACTTATAGTTGCAAATTTGTGACAAATTAGTGATAAATTCATATTTTGTCACAAAATTTATAGGTGAATTCAAAATTCATCGTTAGTTTACCATGAATTCAAAACTTTAGACAAGATAATAGATGAAAAGAAAAAATCTCTCCATGAAAACAATAGGAATTCCATGCAGCAAAACAAAATTTTCACTCTCCTCTCCTACAACTCCTCTCCTTATCAAGTCCATGGCCTCCGCTAAACATGCCATCAGAGTTTCAACAACCAAAAAGGTGAGTTCTTCCTTCCCTTAAACCAAAAATTCATCTTTCTGCTTTAAACTAACAAGCTTAAAAACCAGGGATCCACTATGTTCCCAGTAGGAGAGCTAGGTCCAAGACAGTTCAACAAAGCCAATGGCTTGTCCTCAGTGAAGCTGCTCACCAATGTGGAGTAGTTGAGACTGTTGACTAAGGCCGAGAAGGTAGGGCTCCAAACAACTATAGAACAATTGGGCCTCTCCCTCTCCGTAGTGGAGAGGCTCGAACTCCTCTCCAAGGTAGAGGAGGTGGGGGTCTTCTCTGTAACGACTGACCTAGCCACTCAGGGAGCTCTTATGTAGAGTCTTGTATTGCTCACAATAGATCCTCTCTGCATCTATCTCCTACTTGAGGACTACCCTTGGGAAGTGGCGTTGCAGGTCACCGTCTCCTTGTTTTATCTGCTTGGTGGATATGCAGCCTTCGCAACGTCCAAATTCGTGTCGAATTTGTAGAAATCCAACTAAGATAGGCTTGTTGTGGAAATCTCGAGCTTGTAAAATTATCATGAATCAGTTTAACATAAAAGAAAGAAGACTTCTCCAATTCACTCGCTAATGCCCTTCTGTTTTTTCTCTTAATAAAAGTTTATATGATCTCATGTTCTTTAGCCATATCACATATATATACAAAGAATGTTTTGTTTTATCTTTGTTGGGTGAATTCTCTAGATTGATGATTAGAGATAATAAGTTTTAATTTAGGATTTTGTGTTCAATTTTATCAACTTGATAATTTGATTATACCTGATAAATATTAATAAATTTTGGCTGATAAAAATAAAATATGACTTTAAGACCAACTTATTTGTCTCCCAAAAGCACTTCTCACATTCAACTTACTGCTAGGCAAACATTGAAATGCAAAATCTTGATTCAATAAGAACCTTCTTTATTGATTGCATTACATGATCTTGACCAAGAACCATAGTTTAGGATTTTGATGCAGGAGGTCTATTTGCCCTTGGGGGACCATAGTCATTTACCATTTCTTGTGATGAAAATTTTCTATTCTCGGATTCTGATGGTGGAGGAGGTCTATTTGCCCTTGGGGGACCATAATCATTTATCATTTCTTGAGATGAAAAATTTTCATTCTTAGATTCCGATGATGCAGGAGGCCTATTTGCCCTTGGGGGACCATAGTCATTTATCATTTCTTGTGATGAAAATTTTCCATCTCGGATTCTGATGGTGCAGGAGGTCTATTTGCCCTTGGGGACCATAATCATTTATCATTTCTTGTGATGAAAATTTTTCATTCTCGGATTCTGATGGTGGAGGAGGTCTATTTGCTCTTGGGGGACCATAGTTATTTATCATTTCTTGTGATGAAAAATTTTCATTCTTAGATTCTGATGGTGCAGGAGGTCTATTTGCCTTGGGGCCATAATCATTTATCATTTCTTGTGTTGAAAATTTATCATTCTTGTATTCTGACGGTGGAGGAGGTCTATTTGCCCTTGGAGGACCATAGTCATTTATCATTTCATCTTCTCTAGCTGGATGATGATTTCATCTTTCAATTAGATGTGAAAATTGAGAAATCTTAAATAAAAAGATTTGAACGAAAGTTTAGTACCTGAAATAGAAACACCAATGGAGACCAAGGACAAGAAGGCTAAGAATTGGAACCTTATCCCCATTATGATCCAATGACTCTCAAGTTGTTGACATAGTGCCTATATGCCTTTGTATTTATAGAAAACAAAAATTAAATGAATTGTATGGAAAGATTAGTTTCCTATCTACATTTTCCTTAAGGATATACATAAATAATTTATTATTTTTGAAATATCTTTAAATAAACAGAAAGACTCCTGCAGATTGTGGGAATATCTTTAAAAAAATTGTTTCATATAAAAATTTGGTATTATTTTACATTCATGGAAACTTATTGTCATTTGAAAAATCTATTTTTTAAATTTATCTACACATTCCTTAAGGATACATAAATAATTTTATAATTTTTGGATTATTTTTTAAAAAATATGTTTAACATGACAAATTTGGCATTGTTTTACATATATCCACCCTTATTGCCATTTAAAAAAATTTAAATATTTTTGATATTTTTAGTTTTTAAAGTTTTTTTGCTTAATTTACAAAGCTTAAAAATGAATGTATAATTTAATAAATGTTTTTATTTAATTTAAATTCATATGCCTTTGTATTTATTGAAAACAAAAATTAAATGAATTATATGGAATGATTAGTTTCCTATTTGCACTTTGCTTAAGGAGATACATAAATAATTTTATTATTTTTGAAATATCTTTAAAAAAAGGAAAGATTCCTGCAGATTGTGTGGGAATATCTTTTAAAAAAATATGTTGAACACGACAAATTTGGTATTGTTTTACATTCATGCATACATATCGTCATTTAAAAAAATTAAATATATATATTTTATATTTTATCTACACATTCCTTAAAGAGATACATAAATTATTTTATTATTTTTGGAAAACTTAAAAAAAATATGTTTAATTTGACAAATCTGGAATTGTTTTAATCCATCCTTATTGTCATTTAAAATATTTAAATATTTTTTATATTTTAAGTTTTTAACGTGTTTGAGCTTAATTTATAAATCTTAAAAATAAATGTATAATTTAATATTTGTTTTTATTTAATTTAAATTTAATTGTTTAATCAAGCTTGAGTTGACTCAGGTAGGGATTTTAATATTTGACCAATATGTTAAGTTACTTGAGCGAATAGTCAAGTAGATTAAGATTGATTGGATATTTCATAAGATACTGAAAGTCCAAGTAGAGGGTGAACGAACGCTTGGTGGCCGAAAGTTTAACACGGAGTTAACATGAGATAGAAAATCCAAATAGGTCATGGAGAACCGACACTTGGTGATGACGGACATCCTAACAAGTCTAGATTGATCAGACACTAAGCAATAATGAAGTCACAATAGGTCAAGGTTGACCAAATACTAGACAACGACAAGTATTAGTTGATTAATAGGGCGTATTAGTCGATCAGTGGTCTACAAACCCCAAAATTGAGGTTTAGATATGTTTTTATAGTTTGATATGGTAATTTGTGTTTTTGAAAAAGTAACTAAAGATGCTACAGTAGCTAGGGTTCGTTGCAAACCTTAAACCTAGTAGATTAGGATTGTTACAATGATTTCAGGGGTTGCTACAGCAACCTTAGGGTTTTGCTATAGTATCCTAGTTTAGAGTTTTTGCTATTATAGCCAATTGATTGATGACACAAGAATGAACAGAAGATTGTGGAATCAATTGACTAGTTCGACCAGTAGCTAGCAATCAATTATTCATGTAAAATGTTTAAACGACCAGATTCAATGTGACTTCAATTAGTGAATTTTACTAATCGATTGATAGGATGAAATCATCATGAATGTAACCCTCTAGAAGTGGCTTTCATGAAGATTTGAATGGACCAGTTCTTACAGATTTTGAGATGAAATATTGATGCATTTTCAAATCACAAGAAGTATTTTCAAATAATAAGAACATCCAAAGCAAGTTTTTTATTATAAAATTAATTTCGATTTCATTTGTCTTGGAAATCTTTTTATTATTGTGTTCTTGCAAGATCATATTGTGAATGCGATCGTAGGTCAGTAAGAGAGGGGTGAATTGTCATTGAAAATAAAAATTTGTTACCTTTTATTTATTTTAAATAAAGATGTTAGTTAGTTCAAATAATAATAAATAACATCAAAAAATAAAGTAATACTGAAATGAAAGAGGCAAATGGATTTTCCTTGGTTTGCAATCGGGGAGGTAGCAACTCCACGGTAGAATGTAGCTCGATTCTCCTGAATAAACTTCTTCGTGCGGAGAAGCCTTTTACATAATAAAAGCTTAGAAAAACAAAGGGAAATTATAGAGAATTAATTTGTAGTGAATTTGTTTGGTTGGAACTGAGCTCTGGGGCCTATTTATAACCCCAGTCAATTCTATTTGAATGCTGACATGACACTATAGGGGTGCCTAAGAGGTTGAGGGTCCTTGACATGTGGCTTGTGCGTTATCCGATGCACAACATTCACAAACGTCTAGCTGACAGATAGAATTGGCTCTCAGGCGCTTGTATGCACTGAGCGCCCTAGAATGGGGCTCTCGAGTGCATAGGGGCGCCCTCATTCACGAGCACACGAGTGCTCTCGGGGCGCCCGAGTAACTTTTAGTCAGTAACATGCCCAACGGGTCTTCTTGGGTGATTTTCGGGTCTTCCAGAGTCGGGCTCACCCAAACCCTCTTTCGATCTTCTCCTCGAACGTGCTTCCGCCCGACTTCTCATCCCTCGGGTGTCGTGCACATCTTTCTCACTCCACCGACGTACTCTTCCGCGAACCTCTGCATCCCTCGGATGGATCGAGCTCATCGGCTCCCTTCCCGTACCATCCTTCTCGTCTGCTCGACTTCCTGTGCTCCTAAACACTTAAGACACCTGGATTAAAACACCATAGTATTGGTGCAAAGTCCATCAGTTATGAACAGTCAACCTCTAGTATTTCGATGTTTGACAATATACTAAGGTCTAGTCAAAGTGACAAAGGGTTAGCTAAACAGGATTTGATGTTTGGTAAGGTAACCTAGGTTTGGTCAGTTTGACAAAGGGTTAACTAGACATGACCTGATGTTTAGTAGTAACAATATATCATGGTTTAGTCAAAATGATCAAGGGTTAAGCGAAATAGGACCTGATGTTTGGTAGGATAAACCTAGGTTTGATCAGTTTGATAAAGAGTTAGCCAAATAGGATATGATGTTTGACAGAGTAAATAAAGCCCAGGGTTGGTCAGTTTGACCAAGGGATTAAACCAAAGTGGACTTGAGGTTTGGGATACTTGCTTGAAAGGTTAGAAGAAGTCTAGCTAGGAGTAAGATGACTAGCAAAGAAGTGATTATGGTGGAAGAAAATCTGATGAGTGAAGCTGAGTCCTAGTGAGTGAAGCTAGGTGGAAGAAATCCTAGTGAGTGAAGCTAGGTGAAAGAAATCCTAGTGAGTGAAGCTAGGTGGAAGAAATCATGGTGAGTGAAGCTAAGTTCTAGTGAGTGAAACTAGGTGGACGATGTCCTGGTGAGTGAAGCTGGGCAAGAAATCTTGGTCTGGGGGACTGAGCACGAAGTCCTGATCGGGGATCGGGCAATGGAGTCTTAGCCGAGCGAGGACTACGAATAGAATTAGAGACGGGTCGAGGTCGGACGTCTCAAGATCCGGGAGTCTCGGACGCCGAGCATGAAGTCCTAGTCAAGGATCGGGCAAAAGACTTAGCCAAGCAGGGATCGTGGATAGAAGTATAGATGGGTCGAGGTTGGACGTCTCGAGATCCGGGTTCTCAGAGGTTGAGCAAAAGTCCAACCGGAGGTCCCGGTTGACAAAGATAACTTCTCCAGGGTGGAGTAGATGAGGACACATTCCTCGGGAAAGGAAACAGTAGGCGTCGGTCCAACCTAGGGTTTCGGGTGAAATCCAAAGTCAGAACCAATAAACTAACGCATAAGATTATTTATATGTTTATCTTGTGTTTGTTATCTTGCAGGTACCTAGAGTTGGAGGCAAGATAGGAGAGCAAATGTAGGAAAAACAAGGCCTGGGAAGAAGCTTCCTGGGCGCCTGAATGAATCAGGCACGCAGCATAGTTGGGCGTCTTGGTTAAGGGTAGTCCTTCCCAGGCGCTTGGTAAGCTAGGTGCCTGAGGCTTCCCATACGCCTGGGAGGCTCCCAGGCGCCTCGGAGGTAGTCTTTATCCATCCACCGAGTTTGCTAGTACAGATCAATTTTTGACCGCTCGTGGTAGGCGCTCAAGAGCCCTGAGACGCTCGAGAACAGAGTAAAAATAGGTGTTTAACCCCTCACTTTAAGTAATCAAGTTTTCCATCTGGTAAAGCATTTTGTTCGAAGCAAAATCGCAAATGTTGAAGCTCTATGACTAAGGAGGCTCCATGAGGAAGTGCATTGCACTTTGGACTTCCGGATTGGCCGGATCTTCGTGTCAAATTGGTTTGCTTTTAGTTATAATGTTGTACTTGTTTTTCATTTCTTTGTTTGTACTTTAACTGTAAGACGGGTTTCTTTACCTCTGGAAAGTCTGGAAAGAAGACTACTAGTGGACTCACGCTGAGTACTTAGGCCTTGGACGTACAGACCCTGGGGGGTTGGGAACCAAGTAAATCCCGCAAGTTTTTCTTGTTGTATCTTTCTTTATTATTTCTGCTGCGTACTAACTTTGATAGAAAGACGATCGAACGACAAAGTTCCGACGAGAAAGTTCGAGTCAATATTCACCCTCCTCTATCGACCAACACTGATCCCACACACAGGACCTAACTTAACTTGGTTGACCACATCAAAACTTACCTAGGATATATACAATCTTCCCCTTTTTGATGTGTATCAACCCGAGTTAAGTTAGGGTAAACGAACATAAAAAACAAGAATAAAAGATGACAATGTAAGCACAACACAAAAAAAAGAAGTGAAATTTGAGCCTACCCCCTTAACTTATTTATATTTCTCCCCCTTTGATCACATCAAAAACTTACAACATGTTAAGGGAAATAGTTACAATAATTTATTAAAAAAAACTTAATCCAAAATTCAAGATTTTCAAAACTTTTTGATAAGAATTTTAACACAATTAAATAGTTCCTAGAAAATCTATGCTTTCAAATTTTTCTTTGAACATTAATTTTTAAAATATAAAGTCTACTTTTGGAAAAATAGTTTTGAAAATTTATCAAAATTTTAAATATGTTAGAATTTTCATAGAATTATCTCCAGTAAAATTGTTAAAGTAAAAACTAATTTTCTAACTTTTTGAAAATTAATTTTGAATTCAATGTTGATAATTTGGAAACACCAATTCCAAATTATGCATAGACATGATATTAATTTTCCAAATTTGGAAACATGTTAGAATTTTGATATAAGGACTTGTCGACCATAGTTCAAAACATGAATTCCATTACATGCTTAGACTTGATTTTGCAGTGCCATCTCCTTGTAATTGCTATGTTGCACCATATTTATACTCGAGCAAACTTCTATAGCAAGAACGACACCAACATTGATTTTAAATTCCAATTGTTATTCTTGTCAATAAAGTAGAGTTTTTAGTTCTTATTTTTCTTGCATAAAGAAAGTGTAGGTTGTTACACTTAATTTATTCTTATATTCAATATTTCTATCCAAAGTTCCTTCTGAGGAGACGTTTTAGTGGATTTCCCATCAAGAATGGTTCAGGGATCATGGGCCTTGGAATAGTGGTCGCGAGACTATGAAGCAAGTAAAAACAAATAGAGTAATGATACGCACAGTGAAAGTGAATGCCTCAGTGAAAATTTTGACCGTCAATCGACGGCACGTCCGATGTCCGATCGTCGATCGGACACTACCGGCGGCCTTCGGCCGCCACCCCGAACCAAACTATACCCTGGGGGGCACGGTAAACCCGTCGGGGATCGTCACAATTGCGATCTCGCATCATTGACCGTCGATTTCGATGGGTTCACCGTTGTCGGCGATCCTGACGAGTTCACCGTCCTCCCAAGGTATAGTTTGATTCGGGACGGCAATCAAAGGCCGCCGGTGGTGTCCGATCGACGATCGAACATGTACACATTAACTGCACGTCATTCATTATAATTTTTACTCTCCCAAATTCACTCTTCAAATCATTTCCCAAACAGAGTAATGATACGCACAGTGAAAGTGAATGCCTCAGTGAAAATTTTGGCCGTCAATCGACGGCACGTCCGACGTCCGATCGTCGATCGGACACTACCGGCGGCCTTCGGCCGCCACCCCGAACCAAACTGCACGTCATTCACTATAATTTTCACTCTCCCAAATTCACTCTTCAAATTATTTCCCAAACAAATATGTACTTACTTTCCGCTGTATTTTTCTTATTCTATATTTCCATACATGTATTCAAAAAGATTTAAAAGATCAAAAAGAAAAGATTTACAAATGAGATTCACTCGCTCTCTCATTTGTTTCAATCATACATTAGAGTGTGCCAACTTTAATCGGAAGGATAGTTGACTCAACCATTATAAGGGTAGAAATGTAGGATATATTAAAGGTATTGTGATATCATGAAAATGAAATTTTAAATCTTATTTCTGAAAATTTTTTAGCATGCCAAAAATAAAAATTGATCACTTAAGTTAATCAAATTGGTATAATAGGATGGAATTTGATGTGTGATAAGTTGGGGGCTTTTGGTATACTCGAGTGAGATAGGTAATCGAGCTACGCGAGGTAGACTTTCCTAGAATGCAAGGAATTCATCACTGAGCATAATACCCTCGTGAGAGTCCCTTCCAAATAAGGTACTTCACATCACCATATGAATGTAGCAGAAAATTAGGTTTATTAAATGTGCCGCTTATGAAATAGAAGGCTCAAAAATATCTTGACCCGCTAATTTTAACCCACAGGGTTCTACAAAAATTTTCGGGGTGCATGCTGAAATCCTCTATAGAAGTGGTCAAAACAAGAATTAAATTCTTCTAGTATCCATGTGGAGCAATCATTGAATAGATGGAATGACAACAAACCATTTCCCTTGCTATCATAGTGATAGTTGATGGAACTAAGCACTTCAAGAACAACCCTAGGATAGGTTGGGTAATTAAATTTCTTAAAATGGTTCCATCCAATCCTAGTGAATAGCCAATCTATATCATTTCTAAATCCCAAAACATCAAGAGTATGATAGTCCATAAATTTTTTGAATGCAATCGGACATTTTACTAGAGAATCATAGTGCATTCTTTGCTCATCATTATGAAATGAAATGCTGAAATTGTTACTAATACCATTGATGTGTGTGCCATAATCTACTTCATCCATGAGTCTCACCTTCTCCTTGCTCGATGTGTCCTTCCTTGAGAAATCCCCTTTCTTAGTTGCCTTAACATCACAAGACTCCTATCCAAGACAAAGGAGGTGAATATGGTGAAGAGAAGAGGAGTGGGTTAGGGGCGCAAATGATGACACCAGGGGGAGTGGAAGTTGTCAAGGGGTGGGGTGTGGAGCGACACGAATTGGGAAGGAAGAAATAGGGCGGCTAGGGCACGACACATGGACCACCCCTCTTTTATTTTG